>VSMD01133878.1:0-195000 GCA_008750895.1 Mirza zaza | reverse complement strand
TCCTTGAGAAGCTCAGAGTGAGGGAGGCATCTTGGAGGGGAGACACGTCCACAATGGAGAAGTGACATGTCAGGAAGATTAAGACTATGGGCTTCGTTGAGGGCCAGGCAAACCCTTCTAGAATATTGGCAGCCCTGACAGGCTGTGCAGTTTGAGCACTGACCAACTGTAGAGGCAACATGCTAGGGCACTCAGAGCTGTACCAAGAGGTGGGCCTGTGAGTGAGCCCTGGAACTTTTTCTCTAAACCTCAGTATTCACATCCATAAATAGGAATGAACCTGACTTGCACCACGTGGCTAAATGAGATAATATACATAAAGCGCTTAGCATTTAGCAGAGTAACCTGGCGTTCGATAAACACATGCTAAATGGGAGCTAAAATAAAAAATAAACATAGTTACACATGGTATTATGGTTAGATACAATAATCAGGCTCAATGCCTGACTTAGTCTGTGACTTTGGTAACAACTTAATCTCTGTGGGTCTAGTGGTCATTAAGCACATGGTTTAATTTGCTTTGGAGAGTAGAAAATAAAGGCATCAGAGTTAGTTGGTCACATTGATTTTCCTCAGTGCCAAAGTGACCCCACTCCTGACACTCACAGAATATTAAGTGTTCAGAAAACTGTAGAGAAGAAAACAAGGCTCGTCTATGAATTGACCAAGAGATACTCACTATTAATATTTCGGTTTATTTCCTTCAAAATTTTCAACCGTATCTACCTTTTAGCCTGTGTTTTCACCTAGTGTTTAAATGGATGACTAATATTACATCACCTGGACAGATCTCACTTTCCAACTTTTCACTCTCCGTGAAAATATAGATAATTTCCATTATTGTGATGAGCAGCCTTGTGCACAAAGCATGTACTGCACTTACCTGATATCCCGAGTTAAACAGCCTGCCTCCTCACAGGGTCTTGGAACATACCATCATGCTGCCACCCAAGACTGAGGTCATTTAAGCTTCCCCAGCATCCTTCAGGAGGGATCTCCGCAGCCTTCCTGCACCAGCCTTGGATGTCATCATTAGTATTTCGCTAGCATCACGGGGGGGAAAATTGCATCTTAAAATTTGTTTGCATTTACATTTTTTGATACCTAGACAAGGCTGAGCATTCTCTCTCCTGCTTATTAGTTTTCTTTGAGTTAATTATTTATGTTCTTTGCCCATTTATCCGGTGGAATATTCAGGTTTTCTTACTGATTGCATATTAAGGTTAATCCCGGTCGTATTTGTGGCAATGATTTTCACCCAACTTCTGTTCGACTTTTAGCTAAAGATAATTTTATGTGTTTGTTTTTCAAACTAGCCCAGGGTATTAGACAGCTCCGCAACAAGAATGAGAATTTGCAGGGGGAAGGAGTTGGGCTCAGCACAGACTCTGTCACCGGTCGGAGTTGGTGGGGCTGGGCTTTAGGAGCTGGGTGACCCCAGACCACTGCAGCAGGTCTCTGGGTCCCTTTGGCCTCTGTGTACACAAACAGTGTGAGTCCTTTTTCCACTTGGAACTTCTGTGGGGTTGCCAAGCTACCGCTTTGTTTGTTTTTCCTTCGTAACACAAATAATTTGGCGAGGTTTCCATACAAACATTTAGCATCTTTTCCAAGTTATTAGCACACAAACTCAGGGGCATTTCTGTATATGTCACGGATGTGAGGAATCAACTGTGCAGTAATTAAAAGGCTCACACGCTGGCCGTGGCCTGCGATTGCTCTTCGGATGGCCCACAACTGCCCATCCTTTGGTGGCCATTGCCGTTTTAAAGGCTAAATTATATATTTTTATTAGTTGCTTAGCTAGTTCAAGTCTTTCGTTCCTCTACAACTCTCAGATGAATACCATCTGGCCTTGGTAATTTATTACAATTTAATTTCTCAATTCGTTCCATCACCTCTTTCTTGATATTTCTATCAGCAAAAGTCCTCTCTCCCCGGTCCCTGTCACCTCGACGAGAGGACGATGGACACAGAGGCAGGCTGGAGGAGAGGCCCCGTGGGATTCCTGCTGCCCGGGACCACGCACAGCTCTGGGCGACCTGCCTGGGACTGTCCTCTTGCAAACTGGTGTGACGCCGGTGAAGACCAGCGTCTGTGCAGCAGGACGGGCTAGAGCAGTTGGCGATCACCGGTGACTCTCCTTCATATAGGTGGCGTCTCTGTAAGCTTTCCTTCCGTCACTCTTCCGGTTCAGGTAATAAATTTAAGTGACAGTCTTAGATCTGCGGCTAGCTGTGCATGAAGCCAACATATCCCACTAAAAGGTGAAATTTCTAATCACTTGTCTGCAGCGTGATACAGCAAAACTACACTATCTTTGGGCTCCGGAGGCAGCGGATTTCTGTGAGCAGCCAGCCAGGGGCCCCCTGGGGACCAGGGGAGGGGGGGTAGACCCCTGACACCCCGGCCATTTGGTGCCCAAACCCAATCTGATGAGCACAGTGACCAGCCTTGGTGTCCCCTCCCAGCCTGGGCCCTTCTCCTCTGCCACTATGGCCCCTTAGGTCAAATACATCATTTCGGCTTAAGAGAACCGATAATGAGCAGTGAATTTAGTCCTTCGATACACCAGAAATGTGTTTCTAAAGGCACATTTATGCCATTGGGTGGCTTAAAAGATTTCTGATACACTTTCTCCTGGACAGTGGGGCTTCGCCACCCTTTGCCCTTCTCAGGACCAAGGACACGCCCGGGTCAGCCCACGGGAGCCCTGAGCACAGAGGCTGAACATGTATAGGCGGGGTGACTGTGTGGTGGGATAGGGCCTCTCCCGCTGCAGCCAGCGCTCTCTCTGGCCGCGTGGGAGAGTCCAGGGTCTGTACCTAAGGAAGGTGCATTTCAAGCCACACCTGAGGTGGGAGGCAAGTTCTAAGACGCCTGGGAGGGAGGGAACACCTGACGTTGTGCAGGTGAGGCTAAGGTCAGACCGAGGCTTTGGCCCACTGTGCCCCTGGGCCTTGCAGCACCCAGCAGGTTCTGGGACTAGCTGCCCTGCCTCCTACACAGTCCCGAGGGGGATGGCAGCTGGGGACACGGGGGCTGGGCAGGTGAGACCATGGCCAGGGGGCCATGTCTCCCAGGTCCCTTTCCGGTCCCCTGTGCGGGCATTTAGCCGGGATTCACAGAGCACGTGCCACCTGGGTGTAGGCGATTCTTCTTCCTTGGGACTGTCACACGGTCCTTAGAGCTGGGATCCCGCAGGCCTCTGGGAGGGCCCTTGCATTCTGGAAGCAGCAGAAAAGTGTGTACCCTCTACCCTGAGGAATTAGCACCTGGAGCATGGGTGTGTGTGCACACTCGTGCCTCCCTCTCCTGGTCCCTTCCTCCCCTGGTCCTCGTGGAGAGAAGGGACACTTAGGCAGGGAGAGTGACACCTGGAAGCGAGGGCTAGGATGGAAGGGTGCAGACAGCTCACCGGAACGCTGGTGTTGGGTGTGCAGCCCCTCCCCCCCACAGAAAGCACAGCCCTCCCCACACCCTCCCCAGCCCCCATGCCCAGGGCCCAGGTGCGCCCACGAATTCACTCATGTTTAATGACTCTACACTAACCACCTGCCAGGCGCCAGCACTGTGCCATGCACCCCTGCACCTGAGTGAGGTGGAGGGGCTTCAGGTTCGGGGGGGGCATAAAACCAGGAAAGAGACAAACAACAGTGTGACAGCGAGAGTGAGAGTCAGGCGGGAGAGTGGAAATGTGAGTGCATGAGTGTGGGTGACCTTTGCCTGTGTGTGTGTGTGTGTGAGAGAGAGACAGAGAGAGAGTGTGAGGGTGTGTGGTGTTGCATTTGGGGGCTTGTGCATGTGTAGGGGTGTGTCTGAGAGCCTGTGAGTGTGCTAGATGGTGTGAGTGCATGCGCACATGTGCACGGGAGGGAACGTCCAGCGTCCGTGCACACGGAAGTCTTAAATGCCATAGGTGTTTGCAGCAGACACAGGGCGCTGGGAGGAGGGCAGTGGGGCGAGGCTTGCCGAGCACAGGTCCTGCAGAGTGGGCGGGGGTGGGGGGGTGGTGGTGATCCAGAGTCCCGCACCCCAGCCAGGCCCCAGGTGCCCGCTTGTCTTCCTGGGGGCCACAGCAGCCCCTGGAAGCCGGGAGGCGGCAGCCAGGTGCAGCCAGCTGCACAAGGACCAGCAAACCCGGAGATAGTTTCTTTCCTTTTCTGGAGAACAGTGTCACCTCCCTTCCCGGTGGCTGTTGTAAATATTAAATAAGATCATGGCTGTAAAGTGCCACCACCGGTTCTCCACCAGGTCGGTTCTCTTTCTGCCCTTCCATAAAAGCTTTCAGTGCATGATCAATAACCGCCGAGAGACAGAAAGGCTCCTCCTTAGAGGCCGACTATCCCCAGCGGGCAGGGCAGGGGCTGTGGAGCCGGAGCATCGGCCATCGTGTGCTCACTGCTCAGAGGAGGCACAGAGATGCTGTCCCAGTGCCGGGGGCCCTGCCTCCAGCCCCACGGGGCTCGGGCAAGACAGGGCGTAGGGGAATCCTGGGAGGCAGCCATGCTGAGCCCCCAAAGCCCGAGTCTCTGCTGCTTTGGCTGCGACACAGGAGTATGACTGTCTCTCTCTGTTCTCAAAGCGGGTCACTGCACTGCCTCCCCACCCTCCTCCATCCCGTGTTTTCATAAACGAGGCGTCGGCATTCTGCAAGGCCCCGGTGGTTTAGGAGTAGAAGTGCACTCAAACACTGTGTACGTTGTTTTCAGGGTTTGTTTTTGGCTTTTTGGTTTTTTGCTGCTGCAGATCATAACTGTGTTTTAAACATGAGATCTCCGCTCTTTGTGGATTTTGGTGTCGATTTATGATGAAGTTTCTCCAGAGAGGACAGAGAACCCAGCTTTAGAGTGGAGGGCTAAATAAATACATGCACTGGACGCAGGAACGTAGATTCTGTTTGTGAAATTCTTTGGTGGAAAGACAGGGAAGGAAACGATTATCCTGGAGGTAGGAGAAAACCTTTTGTGCGAGTGCAATCCTCTTAGCCTTGTCTGTACTGCACTTGTTTATGAAATTGAGAATTTGTCTCCAAATTATGTCATGATATATAGTCAATGAGAGTAAATGTTGCTGCATTGCAAATATCAATGATTCCTAAATGCTCATTTAAAAACCAGCTCTAAAGTATGGGAAAAGGAGTTTTCATCTAAAATCTGATTTCTCAGTTAATCAGTAAGTCGCGATGGAACTGCTAAGCAATAGGGGTTTGTAGCCAGAAGGATCGCCCTTCTCTCACCCTTTGGGAGACCATGTTGGGTGGCAGAAAGAGGCTGAACTCTGATCTCTGACCTCTGACCTCTGACCCCAAGCCCTGGAGCCTGGCTCTGTGTCTACACTGCAGAACCACATAAGCATGGGGGTAGCGCTGGCCCAAGGTCCTTAAGGTTTGAGGGATCACAGGCCCCTTTTTGAATCTGATCAAAGCAAATTCCCTCTCCCCGGAGGAATCCACATGCACAGAAACCCTGACTTTTCTGAGCTCTGCAGAGGAAGCACGGCCCCTAATATCGGTCCTACCCCAGGAGGCGGAAGGCACAAGAGCCACTTTTTCTGAGCCTTATCAAGCCATCTGGCTCTCTTCTTTAGCTGCATCTCAAGCAAAACAAAACCAGTTGAGCCCAAAGTGTGATGGCACGTGTGCACACGTGTACACACACATGTGCGCAGGCACACACGTGTGCATGTGCACACACATGCGCTCGCCACACTCCCTAAACTTGGGATCAGATGTGCCTGAAAACCACCCTTGGCTTTAGATGTAATCACCCTAGTTTAGAGAATGACAGTTTTATTGTTCAATAAAACAAATTAATTGATTCAACTATCTCCACTAGTGGCTAGGAGGTTTTATATATTTATCCGAGAAGCAGGAGGAGATTACAGAATGATGGGGAAGGGAGGATCCTCCACGGAGGCCGGATCTAAGGGGTGTGCGGACGGCGCCCACGCCGCCACCTCCGACCTTTCCCTGTGAGCCTCCAGCTCCAGCAACAAAAGGGCAAAAAGACATTTAAAATAATCACCGTCCAAAGGGGGGCATTGTACGAAGGCTCTGCAAAAATCCTTATGTGGAAGAAAACAGAATCGCCTTTAAAAAAATTTTTCTTTTTTTTCTTTTTACCCTGGTCTCTCTGTCTTTTCCTCTTCCCACGATTTACCCTTTGCAGACAGGCAGGCCCCGGCCTCCGGGGTGGGGGGGAAAGGTGCAGGGGCGCCACGACTCGGCAGAGGGAGGAGCGATTTAATTGTCTGGCTCCTTCTGTGCTACAGAATATCAAACAGATGAGGGGATAAAACAGGAGCTCAATAATTAATTTCCGTGTTCCTCGCTGGTGGGGCCGCCTCGGTCCCGCGCCGTGATTACGGGGGAAGGTTGGATTCTGAAGTTTCACTCATTAGCTACGTGTTGTATGAAAATACCTGCGTTTTCAAAAGGCGCAGTGACAAGAATGAAAAATCTCAGCTATTAAAAATATCCTGGTGTCAGGGACTTTTGTGGGAGAACAAAAACTCTCTGATTCCCTCAGATAAATAATGAAAGGGATGGTTGTTGAGAGGTGAAGGGTCAAACCTTCCCTGTTGACTAAAACACAAGGTTGACTTAAAAGATTTTCAGAAGTTATTCAAGGAGCCCTGCGTTAGGCTGGGATTTTTTTTTTTTTTTTTTTTTTTGCCTTCTAACGAAACCGAGTGAGTTCCCTTAAATTTCTGCCGCATTCAAAGCACACGGGTTTTAATGGGCCGGACATCATCTTTGACACCAGCCCTGCACACTGCGTGTATAATAGAGTGCGCTTGTGAATAATTAAATGGTGCTGTCCCAGGCTCTGAGTTTATCCAAGGGTAAGTATTAAGATTTAATTAATTCCAAATTAACTGCTAAGTTGTCTGTCCAAACGGGCGGACGGCAGAGCTCGCAGCAAACTTGCAGCCGCCCGGAGCCCGCCCGGTCCCCTCCACCCAGGCCGGGAGCCGGGAGTGTTTTCTTCTTGGAATACTGATTAGCCCGACACGCATTTGTTCGCAAGCTTAGGATTCAAACCCGGGTAACATAATTTTTAGTACAAATTGTTCAATCATTCAAACACACAAACATTTCAAGGTAATTTCTGCAAATCCCCATTGTGATCTAATTTCTTATTAAGCAGAATAAAGCTGTTTGGCATTGCAATTAATCAGTTTGGGGCTCCACGGAGCATTTGCTGCAGTGTGCCGCCTTTTTTTTTCTTTTAAAAAGAGTGTTAGAGTAACGTTCTTTGGGCTCCATCCCCGCGCCTGGCCGCACGCCCTCACCGACGGGACACCCGGCTGATCCGGCACAGGTGGTCATCGGAGAGCTTCGCTTCTACCACATTCTTTTGTTGTGTGTGCATAAACAACTGCCAGGAAAATTATTAAGTCTGTGTGCTGTAAAAAAAAAAAAATCTAAGGCTAAAACACGGTATCAATTATAAAATTACTCAGTGTCTGAACATTAAGCAGATCATAAATCATGTTTGCGAGTACCTTCTTTTTTTTCCGTTTGGTAAATCTCTTGCCTAAAAAGTCCCCTGGTGAAATTGGGGAGAGTTGTGCTGAGAAAGAAAGGGCCGTGCACGGGGGCTTCGTGCAGGGTGGGGTTCCCTTGGCATTTCCGCTCTGGCGTGCTTTGGGCACACAGCCGCCGTGAACCAGGAGCCTGGCGGTGGTGAGAACAGCACTCAGAGCCTGGAATGTTCCCGGGCAAATGTGACTCAGAGCCCAATAATTCCTTTCAAGGATTGGGATCTCGTTCCTAGTTGCAACTGATCAATAGGCAATTTATGAATGACCAGTGTCATTCCCGGGAGCTTGGAGAGACAGTACTGGGTACATATTCACTCACCAGAGATCACAGAAGGCTGCACTATCATGAGCAATTTAGGAGCAAAATAAAGCACGTGCTTTTATTTAACAAGAAAGATCTCAGTGAAGATAAGGTTATTATTTTAGAAGCAGCAATGACTGTCTTTTGAGCAGAATAAATGGGGGGGTCCTAATTCTCTAATCCGACCTAATTTTAACAAGGAAAATGATCTGTTAAAACATCCCAGAGAGAATACGAATTAGGCCAGGTCAACAGTAGGTCAAACAGATAGGGTGCTAAAAAACCCTTTTTACTACTTTGTAGCATTTTATGCTAATTCAGTTCCCTTCTCTGTGATAAACAAAGCAAGTGGGAAGTAGCTAGCATCACACAGTGATGGGTCCCTAAGCTGCAATTTAATACAAATCTAGTAATTCCATTGTACAACATATCTAGTTCGTTTAGGCACGGCAAATACTAAAGGCGTACGGGATTGGATTGCGTGCCTCACGCTGCAGGTACCTTGCCTTTAAAGCACAAGAAAACGAATGTGTTTTTACTGGATGAGCCTTGTGTGGAATAAATGTGAGTGTAGACGTGACACTGTCATTAGGGAAAGGCCCCAAACCAGAGGGCGGGCACAGTAGACATCACAGCTGCATTCACGGATGCTGGTGGCGCTAACACCGGGCAGCGTTTACCCCTAAAGAGCGAGGACCCGGGTTCCAGGCTGCCCCGTATTTTCCACCCTGCGCTTTGCAGGGAAGACAGGAAGGGTGGAGGACGCCGGGTGTCCCTCGTGACTCAGGGTGAGCTTCGTGAAGGACTCAGCCAGGAGAAGTCACTTCAGTCTTTCCACGCACCATCAACCCATTAGGAAAATTTCCTCTCCTCTGCGCCGTAAATGAAACCCCGTGCCCTGAAAAAGTTGAATTACCTATGCAGATTATTTCTCTCCTCCTAAGAGAGAGTTTTGCTCACTGTCATTTATTACTGGGTCAGGCTGAAGGGTTAGACGGTGAAGGGTGTGAATTAACTCAGCCCCCTAACGCGAGGGTGCACCCACTGGCGTGGTGGGATGAACGCGTCTCCCTTCTGCACCTTATTTACAGCCTGGGAGTGACTTAGGCCCCAGGGAGTGCAGAGCCCTTCATGGGAGGGAGACTTTCCTGCCTTCGGTGGGGAGATTTGGCTTCTTGGATACAGAAGACAAGGAAGATAAACTGGCTAAGATCTTCAGATTTAAAAAAAAAAAAATGTATGCAGGTCTTGAATTGGCAGTAAAGATAAAATTGGTGATGGTTTGAATCCCTAAAGATGTGACATTTGGATTTGATTCAATTCACCATCAGAGACTATATCTACATGCACAACTGCTTCTTCAATTTGGATGAAATTGACTCAATTTAGTCTGAGGAAAATGGACGACTCCGAGGCCTGACAGAAAACTCACGAGAACCGCTCAGGTCTCCTGGGATTGCTAAGTGGTCTTCGGCAGATGATAGGCGCAATGTCTTTAATCGCATGTTTTGGCAAAAGCAGTAACGATTTGCGCAGACTTGCCAGTTCTCTTCCTATCCAGGGATGGTGGTTGAGGAGTCTGTTCCCACCACCTGGCTCAAGTTCGTCCGGGAGGTGAGGACGTCTGGGTCCTCTACCCAACTGCCTACTTATCCTGCAGAAAGCACTTGAAATCAAGCAGCATTATGGTCCAGAAACGCTCAGTGCTCCCTCTGTGCTTGGTGCCTGTGCCTTCTGACCTCTGGAGTTTATTGCCCAGGCGAGGAGCTCTGCCGAAGGACGCCAAGGGCACGGAGCCTGGTGGGAGGACGGAGAGCTTCATGGAAGACGCACTGTGTGGGTGGTGTTTCTGCTGGGCTGCTCCTGCTCCAAGCGCCAGGCACTGCTGACCCGGACCCATCACGGCCACCTGGAAAGTGGGTGCCCTTGCTATTCACAGATGAGAGAACTGAGGCGCAGAGAGGTCAGTGACTTTCTCCTGTTGACTATAGACTCCGTGAGTGGACTGCAGCCCAGGCCACCTGGCCCTCTGAGCTCACACGCCCAATTGCTGTGCCCGGCTCCCCGTGGAAGCAGCACGAGAAGAGGCAGGAGGAGGGAGGGTTGGGTCTGCAGAGATGGCGAGGGGGGGCCGAGCAGCTCAGCAGCTCCAGGGCAGACGTCACCACCGGAGCACCCCCTTGTAGGTGGCTCTTGGGTGGGAGCGCGGGTAGGACGTGCCATCAGCAGGTAGGTGGGGTTGGAAACTGGACCAGCGAGAAGCCTGAACTTTATTTGCAGGTGACAGAAAGCCATGCGACCTTTCGATGGGGGAAGGTTGTGAGATGGCATTTTGGGCAAGGTATCTGATAGAAGGGAAGACCATGGGAATGAACGGCGAAGCTTAAAGAAATAAACACCTAACCATGAGATCAACAAAATGACTCAGGAGATGTCCAACGCAGGGGCGGGGACTGGGTAAAGGCAGAGTCCCCATGGCAGGGGTCCAGGTTCGTGGGGAGCAGAGTGACAGGTACATCCCAGGTAGGAAAGGACGGGGAGAGGGAAGAGGCCGGAGGCCAGGCAGGAAAGTTCCCTGGGGCAGCGCGCTGCTACAGAGGTCTGGGGAAAGACCACAGGGTGACTTTGAGCCACGCCGATCCTGAGATGGGACCCCAAGGAAGTGGCTCGTGCAGCTCTGTGCGGAACGTATCCATCCGTACGTGGGGGTCTCTCGGTAACACAAATGATGCTACTCACGGGGGAAACCGGCTGATATTTGAGCTGCTACTTTTTTCCAGTTCTGAAACTGGCCTAGGGTTCTTTTTTTTTTTTAAGGAGAGTGTAATCTTCCTCACCCTTACTAGATTATTTCCTTATTTTTTTTAAAACTTATGAATTCTACTTAAGAATCCCACAAATCTTTTCGCTTAAATTATATATCTAATTGGCAGCCACATTTTAATCACAAAACACTTCCTCTGTAACCTGTACTTTTCAGAAGAAAGGAGTGGGGGCATATAACAACAATCCCCCCCCCATGTTCCTGGAATAACTGCACCAGGGTTTTCATTAGTTTACCATGAAAATCTTCGCCAGGTTTCCCTCCTCACCCCCTGCCTGTGGCACCTTTGTCTGAAAGAAAATTCTTATTGGTTTTCATGGTTTTATAGCTTTTAGGTGTAGATGGTCACCTGATTAATTAGCTATAAAACTACACAGGAAAATATAAAACAGACGCCCAATTGCACCTTGTATGTAATGTATTATTCATTCCACCCAGCGCAATCGTATGTTTGCAGGATCCTGTGTGCTGAATATTTCTGGCAAGGTGTTGCTTAGCGATGCATTTGGTTGCAATATGGACAATGCAAAATACACACTGAACGCTTTTTTCTAAAAATTTCCTTTTGGCTAAAAAAAGAAAAAAGAAAAAGAAAACGAATGTAATGAAGTCAGATGTTCCTAACTGGAGACCTCTGGAGTGAGTTTCCAGGCTCCGCCCTGAAGACGGCAAACCCATCAGCCGATTGTTGGGCCGCGGGGCTGAGGTCTGAACCTCCTGCAAACACCGGGAGCCTCCCGTCACCGTAGAGTGCAGCCGGGTGGTGGCTGCGTGAAGGACAATGGTCGTGGTCTAAGAAAATCCAGAAATACTTACTGAGTACCTGCCACCTGCCCAGACCTTGGTGAAAGCCCCGGAGTTCCTTGAGGAAGAATAGGACGGACGCCATGGCTCGCGTTCCTGGAGGACCCACGCAGCGGTCGAGGAGGCGTGGCAGGTACAGCAGGGACTACACGTCTCTGGGCCATGGCTGTTCATTTGGCTTGGGGAACTTCAGGGCAGCAACCCAACCTCCAGGGTGCCATGGGGCGGGGGTCCCACAGCTAACAAGAGGGCTTTCTACCTGAGAACATGGGACAGACATGGGAGGGCAGGACTGCACAAGCAGAAGGACGGCCTTGAGGGAAAATGCGGGCACCATCCGAGTCACTGGAGGGACGAGGCAGGGAACGCCTGGGTGCAGGTAAATAGCCTGGTGTAACCGCCCTGCGGAGACGTCCCTCCCCTTTCCTTCTGTCTCCATGAGGGCTACCTTGCCTTCAGCAAGATCCTTCCCAAGTTTGTTCTAAGGGAAGGGCTTTGCTAAAGGCAACGTGCACGTTTTCTCCACTGATCCTCTGGGGACAATGGTGTCTCCTGGCCACCTGTGGGAATGCAGCCCGGGAGGGAGGCGGAGAGTCAATACCGATCGATGGTGTCGCACACGGAGATGCATGGGGCAGGCGCGCGTCTCTCGCGGAAAATCCATGCTGACGGAAGAGCAACGTGGCGCTGTTGATGACACGGAGGTGATGGACGCGCTGCCTTCCTGCTGGCACGGCGGGGAGGCCCCCGTGGGCTCTCGGGGAGCTGCGATCTCGCCACTGGCAACCGGGCGCTGTGTCCACCTTTAACACGTCCATAAAGGGCACGGCCGTTTCCAGGTAGGAATACAGCTCGCCCGGGCCCCGTGAGGAAACCGAGGGAGCCACCCAACCGCGACTCCCTCCTTCCGGCACCGGAGAGCGATGATCACACCCACCGGCAGACGGGGCTCTGCTCTCCGTGATCTGTCCGGTCTGCACAGCGCGGCACTCACAGCCCGGTTATCTGGCCAAGTCCCTTTATGTTCAATGCCATAGGTCACAGACGCAGGTCAAAAAGTCATCCCAATGATATGCTTGGCAGGAGTAGCTTAACATCGTCCTAAAACCTAGAGGACAAGTATGTTTTAATACAAAACTAACACAAAGGCATCGTTATGTTAGACTGGCCATGTAGCCAGGACTCCAGTACTTTTCTCACTTAAATGGCATTTGTGTAAATATGACAACAGGGAGCTGTGGTTTTGTATTTTTCTACGTGCACATGCTAGTTTTACAGCAAGAGCAGTGGGTGCAGGCTCTCAGCCTAGACAGGGGCAAGCCCTGGGCCAGTGGTCTGGCTTCTCCTCCTCCAAATCCCTTGAACTGCTTGGAACAGGATCACTGTTCTCCACCGTGTTGGTTGAATGACAAAACTGTTCTCCCTTGAACACCTGAGTAAAACTCTAAGTGTTGCAGTTTATAGCGTGCCTCAAAAATATCTCATCTAGTCACGTCTCAAGGCCTGCGGAACTAGTACTCTTCAAACTGTTGGCCCTGAGAGGTTAAGTGACCTGTCTTAGGTCACACAGCAAGCAACGCAGTCAGAACACACAAATTCCATTGTGATTCTCCCCCTCATGCCACACTGCGTGTCTCCTGCTCCTGCCCGGGTGTATCCAGTCTTGGAAATTCAGAGCTCGGCATGCCATGTGGGTTCTAGAACTCATTTCTTTGATGAGACTTCTTTCTAAATTATAAAATTCACGTGTAAGCTAAATTGCTCTCTAGATTCAGGCTCTTAACTACAAGTGCTGACCTCTGTAATCCTGCTGATCATCCGGGGTCCACCCAGTGCCACCCAGATCCCTAGGTGGGTGCTGGGGACCCCCGGGTCAGCTGACTCCATCTATGGCAGCATGTGCATGGAGGTGCAGGCTGCCTTGCCCAGCCCCAGGGCCTCGGGTTCCTCTGACTGACTATGGAGACACTATGCAGCCATGTTCGGGATGAACTAGGCCAGTGAAATAGAATTTTCCAATCACACAATCTTCGGTGGCCGTTAATTCCCATGGACATCGGCCTGCATGAGAAAGCACGCCTGCCCTCCTTGTGCCAGCCCGTAGGTGTGCAATATTTCCAAAGGGCACATTGCTTCCCCAGCTTCACTGCTTTCACCTACTCGAAGCCAAACGAGGTGTGGCTCGGATCTTGCTTCCTCTGGAAAAATTCCCTCTGGAGGGACCCCAGCCACCTCTCTGTGTGCCACCTCTGCCTGCTAGACACTGATGCCCCGCTACCTGTGCAGCCTCATCGGTGACTGCTCCCTCTCCAGTGGGGGCCCAGACGGGATGGGCCGGGCTGATCCCAACGCCAAGACCAGGGCTGCACTGCCAGCAAGCCTTAGCCCTAGAGCATCTCCGTTTAGTCCAGCGGGAAGACGCCTGCTCGTACAAGCTGACGCCCAGTGCTAAGGAGCTCCCATAAATTGGAGGAGAGAAACAGCTGGCACTGGGAAGGGAGGAAGCTGAGTGGCAGCCTCAGCGACAGGAAGCCCAGGTTCCCCCCACTCAGCATGCACGCACAGGCACAGTCCTCTCTGCCCTACAAATTTCTGGGGTCCCACTTTGGGGTCCCAGCAGCAAAGGCCCCTTACGCTTTCCCTCATATTGCAAGGGAGTGCATGAGACTGATTCTGGCACTTCTTACCTTGGTGCTAAAAGCTCACTGAAGCAGCAGCTCTCGGTCACTGCCGTGAAAATGGTGACATAAGAATGGAGAGGCTTCACGATTTCCAGAGCATTTAGGAAACATTAACAAATTAACAAGTTTCTTGAAGGCTTTGAACTTCTTTATGAAAACTCCTTCTAGACATAACAGCTTATTCAATAGTGCAGAAAGGTAACATCCCTAGTACAATCATCTGTTGGGTCGATAAAATTAAATTAACGGGCATTTGAAATTGCAAAATCTAGAGGATAGAAAATCACACAAGTTCTCTTTCTCTTCTTTTTTCTTTTTTTTTTTTTTTTAGAAAAAAACTGTTTCCAGCATTACTGAAAGAAACCTAAGGGAGTGGTTGATATGGTTTGTGTGTGGGGAGAGGAATAGCAGAAACTCCCCCAACATATTCCCTTTCAGAATTGCAATAACCAAATCAAACCCTCCTGTTCCTTACCAGGATGGTGGGCTCCGTGGAATCGCAGCTGTGAGTTGCAAATGATGCACAAAACAGAAGTCCTGTTCCAGCGCATCGGGTGTTATTTGATGCCAGTTGCAGAGACCACATCCGTGCTGTAATATTCACTGTGTTCTGTAGTCACACGTGTTCGAAACAAAGTCCGCTGAGCCCAAACACTTCCAGATAAAAAAGATAAAGGAAATGTTTGTTGACAGTTTTTAAGGCTTCTGATTTTCCCATTCCCTCCCGCCTCAGGTCATGCTGTAATAGGAGAGTTTCAGGGAGGATAACTCTTCCACTCACCCACTCTTGCTTTGAGACAAAAGGCCCCGCCAACCTTCCGACTGTTTTCAAAGCTAAGTTTCTGTATTTGCGATGGTTTGATATGATGGATGGCAGTGCTGCTGCACGGGCAGTGCAAGGTCTTGGGGGAAGGAGGCTTGAGCCCCATCTGAGGCCCCATCCTGGGGTCTTCCTGAGTCAGAAGACCATCACGTTGATGGCAGGGCTCTTTCCGGGGAAGGAGGCCTTGTGGAAGTGGAGACACTGAGCAAGGCTGCTGATGGGGGAGGCACAGGCAAAGTCCAGCCCCTGCTTCCCTTCTTCCTCAACCCCACCACCTTCAAAGCACTTGGAATGTTTCCTGCCAGCCTGGGGACATCGCAGTGGCTGCAGAGCGTTTCTGTGCCTGGAGGTGACCACTTCTTCAGGGCTGAGGTCCCAAGTCATCCTAGATGCTGGTTAGCTTTAAAATCATGAGGGAAGGGGCTATATTTATGTGACCAAATAAAATAAATTATTATTGTAATGTCAGAAGGATAACTGCATAAAGATTCTATTTCCTTCTCTTCTGTGTGTCTGTGGTCTCCTGGGAAAGGAAGATAGAATAGCAAGAAAGCTGGAACCAAAACCAAAAGCTTGAATTCCAGCTTCCTTGGTGGCAACTACTAATCATAGGATCTTGGGTAAGTCCGTGAAGATTCTAAATAAAATTTCTCGATTTATGAAAAAAACTAAAATGTATAAAAATGAAATGTTAGCCAGTGTAATAAGGTAAGAAAAAGAATTAAAAGGCACACAGATTGGAAAAAGTAACTGTCCTTGTCTACAAACAACAGAATTGTCTGTGTCAAAAAACCCACAAAATCTACACAAAATGTCTTCTAGACCTAATAGTTGCAAGTTGAGAAGATTCAAGTGTAACGCAAAAATAAACCATATTTCTATGTACTAGCAATCAATAATTAAAGGCAATTTTTTAAAAAAATATATACAATAGCTCCAAAAAAGTAAAATATTTAGGTATAAGTATAAGGAAACATCTAAAGGGTCTGATAATGAAAACTACAAAATGCTGATGATAGAGACCAAAGAAGATCTAAATAAATGGAGATACATACCATGTTTCTAGTTGGAAGACTCAATATAGTTATCATGTCAATTATCCCCAAACTGACATATAGACTTAACACACTTCCAATAAATCTCCAGAAGAACTTTTTGTGGATATTGACAAGTTGACTCTATATGGAAAAGCAAAGGAACTAGAATAGCCACAAAAATTCTGCAAAAGAAGAATAAAATAAAGGCCTCACACTACCCAATTATAAGAATCCATATAAAGTTATGGTAATAAGAGCAGTGCGAACTGGAGCAATGATACTACATTAGCCAGTGGAACAGAATAGACAGAAATAGACTTGCCAGAATAGTCAATTGATTTTTGACCAAGAGGCAGAGGCAATTCAATAGAGAAAGGACAATCTTTTCACTAGACAAAACTATTTGCATATTTCATATTTGCATATTTCATATGCAAAACTATTAATTTCAAGCTATATCTCAGACTTTATACAAAAGATAACTTAAAAAATGTCACATATCTAAATTTAAAGTTTAAAACCAAAATGTTTTTTAGGGGAAAACACTGGGTAAAATATCTGTGACCTTAGGCTACTCCAAAGACTTTCATATAGGACTCCACCAAAGAGAATTAAAAGACAAGCTATAGACTAGGGAAAAATATTTGCAAATCACATATCTGGAAAAGGAGTTGTATGCAGAATATATAAAGAAATTGCAAAACTCAATGGTAAAAAAAGCAATTCAATTAAAAAATGCACAAATGAGTTAAACAGACATTTCACCGAAGAAGATATACTAATGGAAAGTAACCCCATGGAAAGATGTTCACCATCATTAGCTGGTAGGGAAATACAATTCAAAATCACAAACTACACAACCATTATAATAATGGCAGAGAAACTCAGAGACACAAACACACAACTTTGACAGTACCAGGTGCTGATGTAATTCCAAGCAACTAGAACCCTAACAGGTTACTGGTATAAATGCAACATGGCGGGGCTACTCTGGAAAGTTTGGCAGTTTCTTATAATGTTAAACACAAACTTGCCATATAAATTATCAGTCCCACTCCTACATGTTTACCCAAGAAAAATGAAACCCTAGATTCACACAAAATCCTATCCACAACGTTTATGGCAGTTTTTTTTTTTTCTTAATCACCAGAACTGTAACCAACACAACTACCTTTCAGTGGGTGAGTGGATGAACAAACTCAGCAACGTGATGCAATGAACTATGGATACAGCCAGCATGGACGAGTCTCAAAGGTATTACGCCAGGTCAAAGAGGCGACTCTCCACCCATACACATTGTCTGATCCCATTTAGGTGATATCCCCACAAAAGGGTAAACTATAAGGACAGGGAACACATCTGTGGTTGCCATGGGTCAGGGATATGGGTGGAGGACTTAACCCTGAACAGGCAGCAGGAGGAAATTGTGGGGTTGATGGAATGGTTGTGTTTCCTGATTGTGGTAGTGGTTACATAAATCTCTATATATGTTAAAACTCATAAAAATATACACCAAAAATTTTTTAAAAAGTTAATTTTGCTCTATGTTAATTTAAGTATTTTTAAACTAAAAATAAGAAAACAATAACACTACACTTCACCCATCTTACTCGTGGATTTACTCTATAAATATTTTTGAAGCCCCAATACATGGAAAGTGTTATAAAAGTAACCACCTTGGTCTTATATTGGCTTTTCAACTTCCAATATTTAAGGTGCCCAAGAAATTATTCAGCACTTAAGCCCCGTCTTCAACATAGTTAGAAATGCAGTCGCTCCAGGCTTGAATCTGGGGTTCGCCTTGTGTAGCTGGACCCACCAGAAACAGACTCCCCAGAAAATGGCACCTTCCCTGCTGCTTCTTCCATCTGGACTCTGGCTCACCTTAGAGGGTGCTGGGACATAGTGAAGGTTGAATTGTGTCCCCTCAAAGTTCATGTGCTCAAGCCTTCACTCCCAGTATCCGGGGATGTGAATGTATTTGGAGAGAGGGTCTTTGAGGAGGCAATTAAGGTAAAATGAGCTCGTGTGGGTGGCGTCTGCCTGCAGAGAGTAATTTGGACGCAGACACATACGCGGAGGAAAGACCTCGTGAAGACCCAGGGAGAGTAGCCGTCCCCAAGCCAAGGGCCGGGGCCACAGCAGAAACCAGCCCTGCGACACTTGGTCCCAGGCTTCCAGCTTCTAGAACTAGGAGATAAGTTTCTGTTGTCACCCTCAGTCATGGTCCTTTGTCATGGCAGCCCGAGCAGACTCGGACAGGCACCTCCCAGGCACGTGGGGCAGCGAAATGTCCCATCTCCCGCAAGCTGCGCCCCCTCACGCCACAGCCATGAGGCACGAAAGGGGTTAAGTGAAACATTGTGAAATCGGATCAGGTCTCCACTGTCTGCTTAAAAGTTGCATCTCTAGATTTTACATGAATTTTTAATTTTAGATGACACCTTTGACTAGAAGTGACAGTGGAGCAGATCATTTGTGTAATTACAGCAACAATCACCAAGGAAAGAGAGCTCCTCTCCAAAGAACAGAAAACACGGAATGGATTTGATGGTGACGAGGCTGTAGCCGGAGCCGCAGGAGCCTCCCAGGCTCCTAAAGACCCCACAGCCTTGCAAAACGGGAGCCCACTTACTTCCCCGTGTTAGGCAATGCATGCTATACATTCTCAGGGAAAAGCGGCATTTGCTTCAAAAACATGCTTTTCAAGGACTAAGAACGACAACAACAAAAAAGGATAGCTCCAACACAAAGGTATCAGATAAATAAAACTCAGACAGTAAATAAAATCAATTTGCAGCTAGAGTTCGCGTGTTTGAGCTGCATGTTTAAGGCGATCATGTCTTCGGCAGCACAAACTGCTCTGTTTTGGCTTTTTCCCCCTCAGATCTGATATTCGAGGCATATTAGGGACTATAAGGCAGGGTAATTAAGCTGACAATCTGTCCATGCAGTAGAGGCATGATAAAAAGCTTTAAAATGACTCCGTCTAGAAAACACAGGCGTGGAAATGCTGTTCAATTTCCATAGCACAGAGGAACCTGACGCGTGTTCTGTGGAGACGCAGGACGCGAGCTGGGGAACAGTAAACCAGCGCACAGTCTGAGGGCAGGGTGTTCCTGCTTTCCCACACCAAGCGTGAAGACCTGCCTCCAACTTACGCCACTCTAGAGAGAGGGGAGAAATACCTGCTGTGAATTTTTAAGATACTGAGAAAGCCACAGAAAGTTTTAGAAAACCGATTCCTATTGAGTCGATAAAGTGTGAGAGCAAATGTCGTGTTTTTGTTGCTTACAGGAAGATCACAGCTAACGAGTCTTAGCTAAGTAAAGCATGTCCTTTGGACGAGTTGCTCTGCCCTCTGAATTGCCTGTCGTCACACTATCGATATTAACATCTGGTGGTCTCTTCACTGTGACGTGTCAAGCCCGGAGACAAGCCACCCCCATCTCTAGCCAGAACAGTGGTTTTGCGGAGGGAAAAATAATTCAGCATGTGGAAATAACAAGGGGTCTCCTTTGCCATGTCTTGGTAATTACAACCCAAATTCGGTTT
Source organism: Mirza zaza (assembly GCA_008750895.1). Taxonomy (NCBI): domain Eukaryota; kingdom Metazoa; phylum Chordata; class Mammalia; order Primates; family Cheirogaleidae; genus Mirza; species Mirza zaza. The sequence continues at coordinate 175,427 of VSMD01133878.1, read as the reverse complement.
GCAGTTGGCAGGTTTGGAAGTTGCAATTTGTATCTTTCCTCCCCTGCTCTGCATGCTGTTAGCAGAACCAGTGCTGCTATTTCCAAGGTCCTGGTGGGATCAGTGGGGTTATGAAGCTGGGAAGATGGTCAAGGTGTCGGGCTCGTCAATTCCTCCCGGCCCCAGAGACAGGAGAGGCCACTCGGGGCCGTGGGCTGTCCGCCCCGCAGGATCACGCTGGGAAGGGAGGCAAGGATCCCGTCTATGCCGAGCGCCTGCAGGTTTTCTTCTTCCTCATCCCCTGGAGCTCGCACTCCTTGTGGTTCTCCAGATTTACCGCATCTCGAATGGAAACAAAAAACACCTTTCTTGGCCTCCAGAAATAGATCTTTCGCTCAAGTGCCGAGGCGATGATGACAGGTGACCTGTGGCATTGGAGTGGATGCTCCCTGTCACTGCAAATGCTACCTAGGTGTGGAGGTCTCTCGCTTGTCCAGATCCCATTCCCCTTTGCAAAGACTCCCTCAGGGCGTGGCTCTTTTCAGGTAAAACATTCGTGTAAAATGCACACATTTTGGTAGGAAGTAGAAAGCCAGCTGGAAAATTCCGGGCTTGTGTGTCGGTATTAGGTGGGGACACTGAGGCACAGTGGTGCCTGGGCTGTGTCTTCATGCACCTGAGCCGACTCGCCGCATGGAGACTTACTCTCCAGACGGCACTCCCCAGGCAGGGTGGCTCAGACAAAGAAGAGTGTCTCTCCAGTGGCGTGTCCAAGGGAAGGGTTCTTGGCTGAGGAGACACAGTCACGTCAAAAGAGGAAAAAGACCCCAGATTGCAATCCCAGCCACCAGCGAGCAGCCCAACTGCAAATGCACTTTGTGCCTGTGCGCTTTGGCCCCCCTTGGTTTTCTGCCCGGAGTTCAACAGGTCACAGAAGGAAAAACAGCTCCACGGCAGAAGAGACCGCCCCGACGGAGCACGTCATTTGCTGCGCGTGGCTGATCCGCCTAGGACTTCTGCTGTCGGTGGCTGAATTGCCCGATGGAGAACTCTTCTTGGGACAAAGTAAGCAAAAGGTGGGGTTGAGTATTGTAACACAAAGGTTAAGAAAAAAAAAAAAATCAAGGTGCCATAGGACCCATCGCTAAAGTTAAAATATTAGAAAACAGGATTTTCAGGTAATTATGCTTTGCCTGTAATCATTGGTAAGGTGACCACTCGCTCAATAATGGGGTTTTTAAAGGGTTGCGTTAGAAAGGAGAGGCCCTGACAGATTGAAGAATGGCAAACTCCCGTCTTGAAGGGACTAGGATAATAACCAGCGAGAAGGAGACAGGACGTCTGACCCATGGTAGGCAGAATCCTGGAGACATTAACAGGAGATGAGATCACCAAACATCTGGAGAAATAAACCAGTCGGGATGCTCACAAGGGCAGGGGCTGTCTCAGAAATCAGACGGAATCGTGCCGGGAGACAGAGCAGAGGCAGAGCCCACTGAGGACGCGGCCCTGCTCTGCTCGGCGTGGATCGCCTGCACGGATTCGGGCTGATATGTAGCACGGGGCCAAAGGGCCAATGCTTTCTCCCTTTCCCGAGAAGGAGGCAGCCAGTGTCTGAATGTCCCCTCTGCAGATGAGCTCTGAAACACAGGAGCAGCTAGGCTTTCACCAACATACACAATGGCCATCGGTAAGAGCCACTCTCATGGCAGGTGACTGACACCCGAGTCAAATAACTTGTGCAACACAGGGATGTATTAGTCCGCCTGGCAGAGAAGGAAGACAGGGTTCCTTTACAGATTGAAAAACTGTAGAAACCAGGGACCCCATGACTAGAAAGAGGACTCTGAGCCACCAGGGGTCCTCTCTCTGGCACGCTCTCTCTTTCTCTCTCCTCACATCTGTTTTTCACTTCTTTTTTTTTGTCTCCCTTGGGCTTCATTCTGCAGACAGACAGACTCCACGCAGCAGGAAAGGCAGCCAAGAGCAGCCTTGGATTCTCGGCCTCAGAGCCGAGCAGAGAGACCAGCTCTTCCGTACAGGGTCTTGGGGATGGTGGTCCCCAGAGAGCTCCACGACTGCAGTGGGAACACCCCCCAGGGTGACGCAGGGTGGGCTCAATGTTGAGCCCCCCAAAACTATGCAAATTCACTGTCACACGCAGGGAATACCTGTGTCTGTCTCTACAGATTCTGACAGTACATTGAAAACTTTACAGTGGGTCAGGATCATAAATACTATAACTGTCACTGTGTATTACTATCAGTATAACACAATTTCTTGTTATGACAACTTCGGGTTTACTTCACTGGCTAAAGAGAAAGTCACTGCAGTATTGTTGCTGTCGTTTACAATCGTACTGGCATCATAAATGAGTGCAAAGTCCTTTGCTTCGTGGACAGTGCTGTCCTTCTGTGTCCACGAGAAGAGTTCCTGGGGCATCTCTGTAGTTTGCGGCTGGGAGAAGCGGCCGGCCCCGCGCAGCACCGAGCTCTCCCCTACTCTGCAGGTGACAGGTGCCCGCCAGGCACTCTGGACTGACTACCCACACCGCGGGCTGGCACGGCTGCCACGGCTGGAGGTCCCGGGCTGCGGGTGGGTGGGACTTTGTGTAAGCAAGCGGAGGACCTTGTTTCCTGGGAACTGAATAGAAGGTCAGTGGGAAATTGAAGTCACAGACATAGCTGATTCTTCTTAAGGGGCTTCCCGCTTCCACTCTCGCCCCCATATGTATTCTCTACTCCGGAGGGAACGTTTACTCCCTTAAATCTGCTTACTATTCCCCTGCTGCAACCCCTCCGCTGACTTCCTATCACAGTTTTAAAAAATGTATCTCGGCGTTCCCCCTGGGCAGCGTTTCTGCCCCTGCTGGCCCCGCGAGGGAAGCTGGCGCCCCCCGCCCCCTGCCCGCACCCAGTCCCCCGTCACTCCTTGCTGGGCGCTGGGCGCTGGACACTCCTCCTTGGGTTTCAGCAAAGCTGCCTCTTTGTCCTCGTCTGGTTTTAGCTTGAAAGTCGCATCCACGGAGAGACCTCCTCTGACCCTCCAAACTAAATGAGCCCCCAAAACTAAATTTCTTTCGTAGGGCTTCACCCCGCCGTGTGCGCCTCTGCCTCCCCAAGCGAGACGGAAGGGGAGGGGGACTTTCTCTCCCCCGCCAGCACCGAGGTGCCCACGCCAGCCTCACGCGCAGCAGGGGCCTCGGGTCAGCGCGGCCGGGCGGGGCCCCAGGAAGGAGCCCGGCGGGGGCTCCGGGGACGGGCGCCGCGCTCCCACTGACCACGCGCCTTCGGGTCTTCGTCACATGGTGTCAGCTACCAGCAAGGCCAGCAGATGTCTGTCAACTCGGAGGCTGAAACCGGCCTCCTGTCCACTCTGAGGCTGGCGCGTGGGCGTCGCTTAGCTGGAGAACACGCGACCTCAAACACACGTGTTTGCTGGCTTCGTCGTCTTACAGGCGCTAACGCTCGTCAAGGGCTGGGAAGGACATGCTTTGTTTTTTTCCTAAAGGGATTCGTGAAGCTCTCTAGACAGCTCTTGGGACTGTTTGCTGAGTGAATGAATGAATAAATAAGCATTGAGGGTTATTGTTCAGATTAGATGCTCAAAAAATTATTTTAGCTGAATAATTTAAAATATAAATAGATAACTTTCTTAAAATAACAGTTAAAAATGCAGACATCTAAATCAAACACAAGAGAACCCTTGCTAAAAACCCTTATGGTTCTCACCTTTTTCACCCACACAATTACACTGGTTCCCTGAAAGGCCACCCACACATACGGGAGGCCAGGGCCCAGGCCCGGCACAGCTTCCGACGGGAACAACCAGCACCGACACCGGTGACCAAATAGCCCAGGTAGATCAAATTTAATTTTTAAATACATGAGACCCAAACAATTGGCTTTCTTTGCCTTTACAAGGCAACGTCATCAGCCGGCGCGAGTTTATTTTCCTTACCGTTTATTTACGAGTTCTGCAGACACGGCCGCGGGCAGAAGGACTGGTGGAAAGTGAGCCCATGTCACAGACGCAGAGACTGCGGTGCAACCGCATGCGTGCTGCTCGTGGGGACCAGGCTGGCTGTCCACCAGAGGTGCTCAGCACGCGCGCGCAGGGATGCACATGTGTGCACACACAGATCTATCATGCGAGCAGCAAATAATCAGTGTGTGAGGCAGCACGCTGATGTCAACAGAGGGTGCCCTGGTGGGGCTGGACGCAGAAACTGCAATTAGACCGGCCTGGAACTATTCATCACGCAGCGTGCCGTGAGAGGGCTGGCCGGCCGAGGTCAAGGTCCCATAAGTGAGGGTATTAGCCATGGACGTGACACGGGACGGGTTTCCAACCTGCTCGTTCAGGAACTAATTGGTAGGTCAAGAAATTGCAGACACTCATCTGAACAAGCCAGGAAAGGGGCAGGAGGAGAGGGCAAAGATTCGTCCTGAATAGAGGAATCCTTGTGCTCTGGATGCTATATTCTTTGTTGCCTGACATATTCACATTATCCCAGAGGCCATTTTAGTTGGTCTCCAGCTGTGAAAAAGACAACATCACATCTGTGGTGTCAGGTGGAGGCAAACACAACAAGGAAAAAATTAATTGAAAAATCTTGTTCAGATATTTCATGAAGAAATTAATAGTGCGCTTGCCTTGTGGAGAGATGGCCCGCTTTCATGTCTGGTGCAGAAATTTAGTGCACATTTGAATAGTTTTAGTTTGGACGTACTGATGTCACAGAGACGATTCATAAAGATGTAAAAATATAGAAATCACTCGGTAGCTTTACCGCAAGGCAAATAGACTAAATTTATGAAGGTCTATATAGCAAAACACCTATACTGATTGTACAATGGAACAATGGATGTGTTGCTGTGGTTGCGTTTTTATTTAATTTTGGTGAAATGTTTTCTGACCAGCAAGTGCGTCTGCACCTGAACCAGGCGAGGACACCACTGAGGGTGGGAGGAGGGACTGCCACATCCTCGTCCCTGCAGCTACGCGCTTCCCAGCCATTCACTTGGAGCATCCTGAAACCTGCACACGGGTATGTGGGCGCCCCTGTTGCCTACTGCTTGGCTGACGCGGGGAAGCCAGAGGAGGAGGCAGAGAATTCCCCCTGAGATAATTAAAATAATCAATTTTTCCATCAGATCATGTGAATATCACATCAATGACTACCGCATTTTTTAACGTGACTCCAAGCCGCTTGTGACACGCTGTTTGCCAGTCTTTTAATTGTATCAGTAAAAGTGAATTTCCACCTGATATGGTAATTAAACTAAATATGTGATAATGCATTTGATTAGGGACGGGAAAACATAAGAGAAAATCGAAATGAAAGGACGCCAGCGAGTCCTCGTGTCACGTGGTCCCCTCCCCTTCCCGCGGGCTGCTTCTTCCCTGAAGGCCCTCAGCCCTCTTGTTCTGCAATCCAATTTCGATTGCTTTGCAGTTCTGTGCCCACTGTGCTTGGGCACAGAAGCTGCACTCATGAAATATGTCACAGAGGCTTTGTTAACTCCTCAGCATGAGATTCCCAGGGGGACACTCGGAAAGAAGTCCACATTTTGACTTGCTCTGGGGTGACTGCAGGGGCTTCAGGGGACCATACCTCTCCCTGGCCCCCAGAGGCAGGCAGGTCAGGACCACCTGACCCCTTGGGACACTCAGACACCACCCTGTGATGACCTCGGCATTTGCCTTCCTCTTCATCGAACAAAAAAAGACTTCTCCCCTTGGTGGGAGGACAAGGGAAGCAGACCCCGAGGTGGCTGAAGTCAGTAGATACCAGTTCACATTCTAGCCCCGCTGCTACCACTGCAAGGCACTTCGCTCTCCAGAGCCTCGTGTTTCCCAGGCATGTGGTGGACAAAAACAATTTCTGTCCCTCAGGGTGGCTGAGCGCATGACATCCTGGGAGGGTGGAGAAGCATACTGCACAGCCACGCATGAGAAGACACAAGGCCACGCTACTCCTCATCATGTGGAAGGTAAGCACTCTGGCCGGTGTCATTTCAAATTCTAGGGTTAAGTAACCACTGCCCACATTCATCATGAGGCTGATAAAGCTTCATCTCTGTGTTGTGTTGAAAGGAATCGGGAACTAGTCTCCTGAGTGGCAGATTCTTGTTGGAGACCAGCTGTTGAAGCCACGCAGAAGCAAAGCAGCAAGAGGGACGTCCCGAAGGGGGGATGGACTGGACACCTCCGTTACAGGAATCCCTGGTATCTATTCAAGTGCTCAAGAATTCAATCAACATTTAGGGAGTGCTCAGTATACAATGAGCCAACTGCGTGTGTGCTAGAGAGAGACACCAGGGCAGTCAGGAACTTCAAGGGGCCTTACATGATTTGGTGTAGGTGTGAATTTGCAAGGCACAAGCTGTCAGTTGTACCAGGATGTTTTCCGATGCACCTTAACTGAGCTAGAGACAAAGCAGCAGAGACGTGGAAGAAACTACCTTCTGGAAGCTGCAAAATCAGACCAGATACAGTAGTGGTGTCATAAAAAGGCATTTAGCCAAAAGGAAGGCTGTGTTATAACAGTATCTTTATGAAAGTGCATATGACAACCTCATGAATACCAAATGAATTCATTATGATCATTGCTATTTCCACAAACACCAAATTAATGTATAGTGACTGGACTCGCAAAGTGCTACCAATTTTTGAAAAAAACAATACTAGAAATAATGGGAAAATTAATCTCGTTACGTGCCAAAAAGGTCATATTTTAGAAAAAGTAGTTGGAAATACTTAGCCGGTTGTCAACAAGGAGTTTTCAGATACTGCATTGGCTCATTTATTCTTCCAGCTTTGGCTAGAATTTTTTTCAATTGCGTTCTCAGCCATGCCCAAGCAGAGAAGGTACTGAGTCTGTTATCTGAATGCCCACGAGTTTCCTTCATTCTGGGACTCCTGACACTAAGAAGTGTGTCTCATCCTGCCTGTGGATCCCTTACAGAGAGACAAGAAAACCTTTGCCAACAAGGTCAGCTTCCAAACACACAGAATTGGAAGTCCCTTTTCTAGCTCTCCGGGAAGCAGAGAGCAACTGGTATGGATGAAACATGACCGCGTAAAAGACTCATTCATTCTTCCAGAAGCCATGTTTTCCAACAGAGTTTTAGGTGGAGCTGGTGCATGCCAAGGGCAGGAGTCTGAAAACCCTACACACATGCACACTTGAAATGTATGTATATATGTAGCCTTAAATGTGCTTGTGCATATATACATATTTAATAAAATTCAATAATATTTTAATTAGGTGACCCCAGCCCTAGGAGTCTGCCCCTTCTCTGGAATTAGTGGCTAAATGGTGCATTATCCAAGGACTAGGGTTTGGTGTGGACATTCTTCACAGAAACAGAGTCTGATGAGATTTGGGTGGATGGTTTACATCCTAATTTTACTTTCCCCTGTGCTTCACCCTGTTACTTGAATGGGACACAATTCAGAAGTCCCCAAATGCAGAGCAGGGGTGAATCCAGCTCACAGGAAGGACGTTTTAAACGCAGGTGTCTGAGCTGCCCTCAGAGCCTCTGACTTGGGAGTTGCAGGCTACAGCCCAGGAGTGAGTGTCTTAAACACCCCTAGGACACTACCACGTGCAGCCATGGGGAATCACTGGTTTCGATGCTCTGCCCTCCCCCAACCCCCACTGCCCGGCCCCGCCAAGCCACAAGGCAGCTGTCAGCACTCTCCCTGCCCTGGTCCTGATGGAGGCAGAGGAAGACAGTTTGGGAGAAGTTGGAAGAGATTCAGAATCTGAACGATGGGGCTTTGTCAGCATTTTCTCATTTGAAATGGTCAAAAGGAAGGTGTCCAATCTGGGCCAACCTCCCAGGAACTACCCTAAAGGAAAAGGAAGACACTGGGCAGAAGTGGCCAGTGTCACAGCCCATAGAGAACATCTTCAGAAGACTCAGAACACTCTGGATGCAAGTGGAAGAATGTGACCGCCCTTTGGGCTTTCCCTCCACAATCCCAGGAGGTGCAGGGACTGGAGGAGTCATTGGCACAGCTGGAGTGTCCCCACGCCCTTGGGTCTCCACTCCCCCTCATCTGGGCTTGTCCTACGCGGACCCTCCCATGCACGATCTGTGTGAGCCTGGCTCGGTTTTGACTGCATCCTGCAGCCCGAACCTTTCCTCAAGTAACCTTCACCTGTTCATGCTCTGACCAGATTCCTTCCTAAGAATGAGCCATCTGGCCCCATGATCTTCATTAACTGCTGGAGGCATTTTCCCTACTCTCATGATACTTAATTTTGAGAGACAACAAATGAAGAAATAAAGTACAGTATATATTACGGAAAAAAAAAAACGAAGTAAAAGTAATGCCCAGAGTAACTAAAAAGGTGCAAAATAAGCCCTCACCAACATGGTTTGAAGAGATAAGCTTCAAAGCATTACCAGGAAGGCAGGAATATCTCAGGCTGGACATCAGCTTTGGCGAGTATAATTAAGCCATGGGAGTGGGGAGGGTATTTTAGCCACAGCCATCATGAGCTGTATATCAATCAACACAGAATCCAATGCCCATTCAGAAAAATTACTTTCCATGTGAGCCTCGTGAGATGTTTAGAGTAAATTATAATATTAAAATACTGATCTTATCCATCGTGCTGGCAAAAGTATATGACTTACGCATGGATGGCAATGTTTAGAAATTGACCTTAAACGTCCTTTTATTTGGCAACTTTTAATGTGAAAATGAGAATAAGGTAAATCTTTCTAGGAAAAAACCCAATGCTGTTTCAGTTAAGCTACAAATAATGAGCTCAGGAGAAGAATCCATATTATCCCAGATTATCTCACTATTTGGTAAAATAGAGTTATGTCAATTTATCTGGAGAGTACCAAGCAGAAAGGCAGAAAAAGAGCTTGCAGCTCTGTCACCCCCTCATCTGAGGAGAAAACAGCTGGAGTCTGCCACCCTCTGTCAGGAGCAACTCCCAGCCCAGCTTTTTGGGGAGAGAGAACCAGGTGCAGTGACCACTTCCTGCTTCCAGAGCCTCCCACTTCCTGATTCCAGAGCTGAGGGTAGAAGTACCATGGAGGACTGGCAGGGTCTCTCAGAGTCTAGAGTGCTTTCTGGATGTTTCCAGAACAAGTTGTGGGTAGTAGTGTTTTATATTAAATACATTTAACTTTGTTTTCAATTTCTAGGAAATGGTCAAGCATGTATAGTACTACCAGTGGAGAAATAGCACATTTTTCTCAGGGCAGCCTTGATTTCAAATATTATCCCATCGTAATTATTGGGCTACGGGCCATTATTTTGTTGTTGTTGTTATTATTATTATTTTACCCATTTGTTCCCTCTAGGGTACAGAAGAATTCTAATTCAATCAGAGGCTTCAGTTAACAGAACAGCCTTTTTCCTTTGAAGAGTGTGAGGATGAGAACTGACTGCCATTGTCTAGGTTTCTTAGCTATGCTTTGGTTTGTTGTTGTTGTTGTTGTTATTTGATCCCGTCCTTAACTGAGATGCAGGAGGCCCAGTGGAGGCTGTGCGTGGGGCGGCCACCCCAGCCATCACCAAATTTTCTACTGGCCACAGGGAACCTCCTTCCAATGGGTTAACAAGACTCTGCCTCTGTTGCCTGTCATGGCAATCACCCTACGGGGGCTGTTTCCAGCTTCTATCTCAAGTGACTTCTTATTCACATTATATTAAATTAATATGCACATTATACCAATGAACATTTTATATTTCTTCAATTAAAATTCCCTACCCAAATATACTGCTTTAATTGCTGGGAACACCAGTATTATGTCAACGTCTCTGTCTAGTGCAGGGTTAGATATTTTTTTCTCTCTCATCCATTGTGGCCACCCCTTTTCACACACCCTTCCAGAGTGAGAATGGACCGTGCAACTATGCAAGTGATGCGAGACGGCGGAACTCGTTATTTCTTAGACTTAGAGGTTAAAAAATTACTATTCTTAAGTTTTGTAAGCTTTAGGTATGCATTGTGGTTAGTCACTGGATGCTGGTTGTCTTCTGAGAAAAATAAGGAAACAAAAACTTCCCTGTAACCAAGATTGTGAGAACGGGGACGTTGTCTTGTGAGGCTCTGACAGGTGGTTACTTGCCAAACATGGCCCAGTAGACCAGCAGCAGCAGCCAGACGACATTTCTCTCTTCCCCAAACACACTGCGCTTGCACCTGCTCATGTTCAGTTGCCTTCCGGTGCTGCCTTGTCTGCCGGGGGCCTCCCTCCTCCTCTGCCTGAGGAGCATTCCCTCCGCCCTCCAGGCCAGGCAAGGCCGGCCACCACCTGTATTCCACAATTGCGTCTTGCTCAACTGCAAACTTTCCTCCCAACATAGTGGGCAGGGGACAGGCATCCCAAAGTCACTACCTCTGCCCTTGGGGAGCCCAGGGAGAATTTGATCTAGTCGCTAAGTGGCTTACCAGGCATGAATAGCCCACGTGGATGGGCTTTGCTTGGGGGAACAAGTGAAGCTACCCTCAATTGAAGAAATGAAGAAATGAACCAAAAAACAAACAAAAAAAACCCCCAAAATAATATAAAGAAACCAGACCACAGACTCTACTAGTATTGCTGTACACCTTGCATTGACGAATGGATACTCGTCTAATCAATTTAATCAGCAGAATGAAAAATGGAAGGTCAAATGCGTAAGCAATGGTGGGAACTGCGTTTTCTTCAATGCGACCCCCCCCAAGGCACACCGGCGCTAGACTTTCACCTCCTATAAGCGTTCAGCACTTTTCTATACATAATTTAAGTGCTTTCTCACATCTCCGTACATTTTCCCATAGAATATTAAAACCTCATATAATGCAAAATCCTGCTCTCTCGCCACATATGCAAAATAGAAAATGAGCGTTCGTAGCCCGACGAGGCAGAGATCTGACCCGAAACGGGAATTCCGTGCTGCTGAGAGTGCGGGGCTGACAGCCCCTGGGGGGAGTGACCCGCAGCAGAGGGTCTCACATTCTGGAAGGGGTAGGCAGCCAAGGGCCAGCCAGGTCTCCGCTGCTATGCCCTCCTCATGTCCAGTGACCTGGGACACCCCACACTCCCCCCACCAAATTAAAGCTTAATAAATTTATTCTAGCCTCACAAATCTTCAAATTCACTCACAATTTCCCCTTTATCTTTCCTTCCGTGGGCCCACGTAAGCACCATGAGCTTTCACAGAATTTGCAGCGGATGTGAACACTGTGATATTTCTGTGCCCCCAGAAACCGGGATCAGCTGCCGGGGAGATTCTTTCACCTAGTAGGGTAAGGAGCCTGAGCCCACCCACAGCCTGGCCCCCAGCCACTACCCTGGGCCTGGCCAGTGCCACCACGCAGGGACAGTGGAGAGCTGGCCCTTTCCCGGGTGTGGGTCTCCTGCAAAGTCAGCCCAGACCGAGTTAGCCAGCGTGCCGTCCACGTGACTCCGGGCAGTGGCTGAGCCCCTGTCTGCAGAGCTCGGCTGCAGACTGCAAAAGGCAGTGGACGAACAAATTAGGGGCACAGAGCAGTCACCCTTGGCTCAGCTGGGCGGCTCAGCAGTGGCCCAGGCCAGAAGATATTCACGGATGAATGACTCTCAGGTAAGACATGGCATTCCAGGCTGGGCAGAGGCAGCAAAGAAAAGAACTGGCCGAAGAAAAACGAGAAAGCCACAGCCAAGAACCGGCAAGGTCCGGAAGGAGGTGTGATGTGGGCCATGGCAAAGTCAGAGGTCACAGCCAGGACCTGAGAAGGGGTCAATGCTTGCATTTTAACCCTAAGACCACAGGAACGTGGCATTGTTGAGTATCTCCCTGTGCCATGTACCCTGCTGGTCCCTATGATCTCCAGGTGAATAAGACTCTCTGAGCTCCCATCCTAGCGGGGTGAGCGTCATGTGACTAGGTCATCATAACCCAGTTCAGTGATCGGTGCATCTGAGTTGGATTCTCTGCTGCAGTGTCTGTGTGCAGCCCGGACTCAGGCAGGGCAGCCGCTCGTATCACGAACAAAGTAACTGGTGAGCAAATGAATGAATTACACAAGTAGGTAACTGAGAAGTCAGGAATAGTAGTAGGTAAAGAAAAAGTACAGAAGGAAATGACTAAATCACATGGCCTTAAAGGGTTTATGTATTCCAAAGTGCATGATTTCAGTTATTTCCTAACAAATGACAAACAATTGCCATCAAACTTAAGGCATTACAAATATTTATTTTTTCTGTAGATCCGTGATGGGGTGAAAGGACAGCTCATGAGTATCACAAGAATGACGCAGTCAGGCTGACAGCAGTCAGATTGTCTGAAAGGCCCAAGGCACAGAAGTTGCTGATTTGGCCAAACACCCAAGAGGGGTAAAAGGAGGACGAATTGGTCAAAATTGGACAAAACTGGTCGAAATGCCCAGGAACCTATCTTGGAGGTATGGCAGGAGGCATGGCAGGAGGTGGGCATGGAGCTGCCACAAGGACGCATCTCACACGGCGTGAGGATACAAATCTCCTAGAGTGTGTTTCTATGTGTTCCAGGTCAACCAAGAAAGGCTCACTGAATGAGCTCCTCACTTCTGGACCCTTCTGTGATGCTATATGTGGGTCTCTGAGATCCCTGAACTGAACCTAAACTCCTCCCATGTAGTGGAGCTAACAACATTGGAGACAACAGAATAGCGTGGGCCAGAGGGTCACCCTCTATGCCTCAGCCCCCTCCATAACCAGGGCTAACCACGCCCAGCCTGGGGCAGGAGAGTCCACCAGAGTACTCAGGGGAAAATGCTTTGAAGTTACATGTTCAGCAAAATGCAATTTCATCATTATAAAGAAGAAGGAAATCCTCATTTATTAGGAAAGACTGGAACCTTCAAGCAAAAATCAGAAGACGTGGGAAAGGGCTGGACAGAGTAGTGACAAACAGGGACAACACAGGTATGAGCAATGGCCAGGGCCAGGGTAGGCGGAACGAGGCCAGGGCTGTGGAGTCCTCCTAGGCCTAAGTTTCCTCTAGGACCAGCTGCCACTCACCTTCTCTGTCCACGGTGCCAGACACGCTCACCCCGGGACTGCACCTGCCCAGTTCATGCAAACGTTGTCACAGGCCCACTTTACTGTATTTATGACATGCTCACGATTTTTTTCCTCAGCTCTTTTATAGGCATATTTTTCCTCCCCAAATACATGTTGAGAACATGCAAATTACTATCTTCTCCAGAATCTCCCAACAGCACCAGGTTGGTTCTGGGTGTGCACAGTGAGTGCTAGTAAACACTCCTGAATCCCACCCCAGGGTAGAAGCCACCCAGTGGTGTGTGGGTCACACCGACACATGAGCACACACCGCCAGGGCCACCATCGCTCTGGACACCCCCTGGAGTACTGGAGCGGGCTCTGGCACACACAGCATGTCCTTGAGTTTAAACTCTCCCCAGAGCACCCCATGTTTTAACGTTCTTCAAGTAAGGATGATGCTTGTAATGAATGTGCACATTTAACGTGAGATTATTTCTTTTTCATACCCGTCGAAAACTGAGAAAAATGAACTAAACATCACGGCATTATAACAGAATGTGTTCGATAAATAAAGAGATCTTTAGGTTCTCTGAGAGATGCACTTGAAAAGTAATAGGAGGCCGGACGAGCTGCCCTGAGAATCTCCCTGCCTCGGTTCATAATGTTTCTCTACCAGAATACCAGGGCACCGGCTTGTCCGTTTGGAAAACCCACAATTATTTTTCCCAGTTTCAGCTCAACCGTCATCTTTTCTGCGGAGCCTTCCCTCCCCACGGCCCCTCCTGACAAAATGCATATTCTTTTGCTTCCACAACTAGGGTGGCCGACTATCCTGTTTTGTCCAAGACAGGAGTCCGTAACTGACCAACAGGACGATCTGTCTGTGACACTCACGCTGCCTTTTCCCAGAGCCCTCGCCAGACCTTAGCATGAGCAATTAACAGCTCCCGCATGAGCTCCCTGTGCTGCTCTGATCTAACCCACTGGATCCTCTTAACAGCTCTTCCATGAAGTTCTTCTTATCGCCCTCATGTTGCAGGTAAGGAAACCGGGACGCAGAGGTTGAAGTACCTTGCCCGGGGTCACAAGGCTTTGATGAAGTAGCGGACTGGGACCAGAACGCAAGAGGCGTCCTCCTTTCTGTTCCAGTAACCGCCATGGCCTGCAAGTTACTGGCTCTGAGGTTTGGGTTTTGCTTCTGAATCTACCGTGCCCTCCACGCTTCTGCTGTCTCCTGCAAGACACCCCCGTACCCCCAGTCCAGGAGGGTGTCTGCCATGGGGAAGCGAAGGCATCACAGCCAGGGCCGTCGTTTTTACTACTCAACAGTCCCCTTCGTGCTGTCATGAAAACAGCAGATCCTTGTATTTAAAGCAGGGTTCGTTTCCCTGCTTCTTTTGAGTGTCCCATATTAAGCAAGGCTTGGTTATATTCACACATGAACCACCTTTTTTTTTTTTTTTTTGAGACAGAGTCTCACTGTGTTGCCCAGGCTAGAGCGAGTGCCGTGGCATCAGCCTAGCTCACAGCAACCTCAAACTCCTGGGCTCAAGCAATCCTGCTGCCTCAGCCTCCCAGACTACAGGCATGTGCCACCATGCCCGGCTAATTTTATATATATATATTTTATTTTTTTTTTTAAGCTGGTCAATTAATTTCTTTCTATTTTTCGTAGAGATGGGGGTCTCGCTCAGGCTGGTTTCGAACTCCTGACCTTGAGTAATCCTCTCGCCTCGGCCTCCCAGAGTGCTAGGATTACAGGCGTGAGCCGCCGCGCCCGGCCTGAGCCACCTTTTCATGAAGTGACACAGACTGCAAAGTAGTCCACATAACAGGGCTGGGGTTACCGGGCAGCCTGCCTGTCAGTGCCACGCCCTGCTTCAGGGGCAGGACCTGGGTCCTTCCAGCGCATGTCGAATCCACAGGTCTCGGTTCCTGTGTGTCTGGGTTTGTAATTCCCCTCCCCCCATCCACAATTCGGGGAACTCATTAATTTCTTCTCCCAATATCTCAACAGGGCCCTTCAGAATGTGAATGTTCTGCAGGGGCTGACGTAGAAAATGCTCTTCCATTTTTGTCCTGATGTGCTAGCTAAAATTGGCACCTGATATGAATGAAGCAGTGTCCAAGGTGCTTGCTGAAGATGCTGCATGTTGGTGAAGGTCGCGGAGGGCGGCGTGCCGTGTGC
This sequence comes from Mirza zaza, assembly GCA_008750895.1. Taxonomy (NCBI): domain Eukaryota; kingdom Metazoa; phylum Chordata; class Mammalia; order Primates; family Cheirogaleidae; genus Mirza; species Mirza zaza. The sequence goes on along the minus strand of VSMD01133878.1, from coordinate 160,271 downwards.
TCCTGGTGAAGAGATGTAGACGCCAGAGAGATGCGGAACAAGGAAAGACCAGCTTTCATTCAGACACACAGATTAAGTCCTAGGATTTGTGAAAGGAGGTAAACGATGGCAAGTATTCTGAGGGATTTTTAAAATAAGTCCCATGTGTGGGAAGTCACTTGTTCCTTTTTCTCATTTGCATTGAGGGGAGCCCAGAGAGAGACCGGTGCTTCCCGGGGATGCACCGTGAAATAATTCGAGTGCTAAGATGCAACCGTGTGGCACATTTATCACAGTAATTGCTACAGACAGATAATCTGACAGGCTCTGTCCAGACTTTCCAAACAATCTACCCACAGTGGTCCGTTTTGGAACCCTTTTGGCTTCTGTCTTCTGGAGGGTCCCCTCTGATTATATTTTTTCATCCTAAAAGTGCCCCCTTGGGAAGCAGGGCTGTCTTGGCCAATAAAGAATGGTTAACAACCATAGTAGAAGCTGCCTACAGGTTGACAGGCAAAACAGTCAAATATCTTGGTGTAATCGCTCAGGTAATTTGGTGTCATAGCTTCAATAATTCCTATGAATGTCTTCATGCAAGGCTTTAGGACTTACTTTTATTTTCGACGACATGCAAACTAAAATAGGACAAGTTTTAAAGATCAATTGCGCCATAAAAAGTGATTCCATCCGCTGATTTTCGTGCTTTTATTTTAGTCAAGTAATTTAAAAGAATTAAAAATGACAACGTTAATAGCTAGTTGATTTCTATTTGTTCTAGGAACAGACGCTAATTGTTTGTGTCAGTTTACCTTAGCCCAGTGCTAAACTTTTGCGGCAGCAAAGCCACGTCTCCGAGCCTGCAACCCCCGCGCGGTGTGCGGGAGGGGGGTGAAGAGAGAACAAAAGCCACAGATAAGGAGAGAGAGAGGCTCAGGCGATATTAATTAGCTCTCCTGTACTACACTGTATTTTAATTAATCTGACAGATTTTTCAAAAATGGAATTGACTTTTCCCCATTCTTCTACCATGCGAGCACTTTTCCTTGTCACTGAGCAGGTCAATTGCACTCATGCTTTTAGCCGTTTCCTCTATTGATCTCCTGCCCTGCACCATGTCTGGTGTGTTCAGCACACGGTAGAACAGGGATGGTGTTCCTGGGCCCCCCCCTCACTGCCAGAACCTTCTATCCAGAGGCCACTCACTTATAAATTGTCAAGCTGAACCAAGCCTCTCAAACAGTAATTCAACCCACCTAAAGAGCTCTCAGGAAAATGTCTCTTAAACACATGGGTTAAGTTAAGGGTAGATAGTCCTTGAAAAATTTACAAAAGAACTACTACATGACCCAGTAACACCTCTTCTGGGTGTGTATCCCCAGGAAATGAAATCAATATGTTGAAAAGACACCTGCACTCCCATGTTCACTGCAGCGTTATTCACGACAGCCCAGACGCAGAAACAACTGGAGCCCACCGGCTGACAAATGGATAAAGACATTATGATGTACACATACAATGAAATATTATTTACTTTTAAAAAAGAAAGAAACCCTGCCATTTGTGACAACGTGGATGGACCTAGAGGACATTATGCTACATGAATTAAGCCAGACATAGAAAGAAAAATACAGTATGATCTCACTTATATGTGGAATCAAAAAAAAAAATGTCAAATCCCTGGAAACAGAGGTTAGAACAGTGGTTACCAGTGGGGGAGAGGTACGAGGATGGAGAGAAAGGTCAAAGGGTACATACAACCTTGCAGGTATGTAAGATGGATACATCTGGAGGCCTAACACACAGCATGAGGATGGCAGTTAGTGGCATGCATATGGAACTTGGCTAAGAGAGAAAATACACACACACACACACAAAGCCAACTGCGTGAACAGACGTGTATGTGGATATGTTAACTAGCTTGACTGTAGTGATTACTTTGTGTGTGTATATCAAAACATCATGTTGCATACTTTAAATATCGACCATAAAAAGGTATTCCTTTACATTTTTGACTGTTTCAGAGCTCCCAAACTTTAGGGCCTCTCCCAGTGAATATGATTTCCATGTTACCCAGAGACCAAAAGCTTCTCTTCAGTTCCTATCAAATCTCTGGCTCCTTCTGCATTGGTCAACATTAATTACAGTGCATTGAGGGGTCTGGGCATTGAGGACAACAACTGAGGACAGGTAGAGGGTGCCACTGGATTTCTGGAAAACCTGCCACCTAAGGATGTGGCAGGGAGGTACTTACTCAGGCTTGTCCCTCCGGGAGCCAGTCTTTGAATCAAAGTCCTTAAAAAGCCGTAGTAAGACCGGCTTTCCTTCTCCCTCTCTCCCTCTCTCCCTCTGGGCTGCTCTAGGCCAAAAGCCAGGATTCCGTCTTGCAGCATGTCCCTGGGAGAGGTGTGGCCAGGAAGGAGCTGGGCCTGCTCACCCCCAGGGGCTCTCATGCTGGCCCAAGTATGAGCTCAGCAGTGGCCTGTGTCCCGGCCACCCCACAGCTGCTGTGCATTAGTGCACGTCCCACGCTAGGAGATTTTTGCTGCTTCCCTATTTCTACCTTGCAAGTGGCTTTAGACCCTGACTTTAAGAAGGGTCTATGCCGTAGTCTATATGCATCCCCAAAGGGGGCTCTGCTCCCTTCATCCGGCATGAATAAACGGGCCCGTCCCGGAGCACATTCCGTTCCACATGTAAGCCACGGAGCGGACTTCCGTGCATTTTTCTCACGTGAAGTTCTGGCAAATGCCGCTCTACCTTGTTTAGATTTGGGGCTGGACAGTCAGACAGTTAGAATGCAAAGCCCACACCATGTCCCCTTCCCCACCCACTCCTGTAGCTGCAGAGAGCAGGGGACGTCCCCTCTGTGGTGCCCCAGCGATGGTGCCTGTCAGTGCCAATCCCTCTGCTGCTCGTCCTGCACCACTGACTCCACGGGGCCTGACTTAAGTATTAATAACCGTCTTAGAAACCAGTCCAAGTCTCTTACCTTCTCTGGTTTCTGTTTTAGAGATGATATAAGGCAACATAATACTCTGGATCACTTCCTCTTACCCAAAGCAAGAACTTCTTAAAGGATTTAGATACTGAGAAAAAATGTGCATGATATAGTTACTCTCAGAAACGTGCACAATAGATTTTGAAGTCTCTGAGGATTCAGCCCGAGGACACAGGCCCCAGCGTGTTGGCTCATGCTTGAAAGGATGGCTGCCTCTACAAGATTGCCAATTTGAGCACAGGCCAAACTGCAACCAGATCCTGGGAAAGGTAAAATAGATTAAAATGTATTGCGTGGCACTCAGATTCACTCTTCTGTTGGTGAGATTATTAATATTTTCCTTAAACACACACACACATGTGCCCCAACCTGGGCTCATGGGAGCCAGTTTTTAAATGTTCAGGAATTTTGCAAACCAGTTGTTATTAATAAACATTGCCATGAGTAAATTATAATTTTAAAAAGGTAATATGTGCCTCGGACAAATTACATTTTCAACAATCTATGCTCTTGAGGTTATTTATGTCAATTTGGCCTATCTGGTAAAAAATACTGCACAGTGCAGTGCTATATGGTGGGAGTATTTACACCTCAGAAATTGGCCAACGCTAATAAACCTGGGCTTTCCCCCTTGCAGGACCGATGGTTAAACACTTACTAGCACAGCACCACTGCCCTACACCCTCGGCGCTGCAGGAGTTCGATCTGGGGAAGCGCTCAGACACATCAATCACATTCCCCACCATCTGCGCCGGCCTGCACTCGCCAGCTCCGCCCATTCACTCCTGTGTGTGGGAAGCAGCAGTCTCATCTTTTCCCCTTTGAATACCTTCAGCCGTGTACAGAATTATCCCATGTAATGGACTTCATCTCAATACTGCAATTATTAATATCGGGCAGAGGTCATGCGCTTCTTGGCAAGGCTCACATTCCCACATATAAATCATGATAAAGTAGGTTAACTCTGGAGGGTGCACTGGTGTTTTTAATTTGGCCAGTGTAGAAATGGAGTTGAGTTAAACAAGAGCTTCTTTAAAAAAAAAAAAAGAAAGAAAGATCCCCAAACTGAGTCCATTTTGTACAGACGTGATTGAAATAACCTGGATACATTTATTCGCAAACTTCACAGCCAGCGGAAATCAGCCCAGGGACAGACAGCAGTCACCGTGCCAGAGCCGGTCCTTGCCCACGGCCTGGAACAGCAGCTAGGCTGTGTCGTACACCCTTTTATGGCCAATTATGAAGAGGCTTCATTTTGCTCATTAGAGGAGAGCTTGCAGTCCCCAAGTCAAATCCACCAGCGTGAGCAGCCACATCCCGTGCAGCCTAACCTCAAAAGGGAGGCACATGAATTGTCTTGGCGATAAAGCTTTCTGTTTTTTCTGATTAATATTCAAAAGAAGTAACACGACCTGAAGAACATACATGATCCTCTCATCTGGAGACTTGGCACTGCACGTACCATACTGTGAACTCCAGTATCAGGCAAACATGTCTCGGTGCCCGCAGACGTCAGGTCCTGCTCTCGTGCCTTCATCCCTCTCCTGCACCCGCTCCTTGGGGCCAGTCACAGCTTGCATCTTTGTATCTGCTTCTTGACAGTTTAGGGCTCAGGGGAAAAAAAAGTCACTTGGTGCCTGTCTTCTCACCCCCAGGGAGTGACCCCACGTGGACAGCCCTCCCTGCAGAGCCCCCAGCCAGGTTGGGCTAGAGAGCTGAGCTCCCTCTGCACTCTTCCCTTCACTGTCCAATGCCATCTCCTCATCTCGGGTTTTCTTCATTTAATATGCTTAAATCAGTATCTATTGAGGACCTCCGATATGCCAGGAAGAAGGAATGGGGTGCACAAAGAGCTGTGGAGGGAACTCCATGAATGGCGACATCAGTGAAGGAGCTCCTCTGGGAACCCGCAGAGGCTGAGGATGGCAAGTGCAGGCCATCAGGGCACCGTGTGAACACTGGAGGGAACTTCTTTAATAAAAGGAGGATTCTAAATGACGTCAATTCGGGGTATATATCTATGTGTGTGGACACATGCGCACGTGTTCAAGGTAAGGGGAAATCAGAGTCCCCTGCTGTCTTCTCTGCTGTCACAGGGCTGCACTTCTGCCAGTGCCTCCTCCTACGGAAGAGGTCACCCTGGTTTTAAGTCACTCTCCTAAGGTCTCTCCAGGTGGGCATTTCATTTTGCTCAAAGAGCTGACGAAAGTTTTTTTCTTTTCTTTTTCGAGACAGAGTCTCGCTTTGTTGCCCAGGCTAGAGTGAGTGCCAGTGGCGTCACCCTAGCTCACAGCAACCTCAGTCTCCTGGGCTCAAGTGATCCTGCTGCCTCAGCCTCCCGAGTAGCTGGGACTACAGGCATGTGCCACCATGCCCGACTCATTGTTTCTATATATATTAGTTGGCCAATTAATTTCTTTCTACTTATAGTAGAGACGGTCCCGCTCTTGCTTAGGCTGGTTTTGAACTCCTGACCTCGAGCAACCCTCCCTCCTAGGCCTCCCACAGTGCTAGGATGACAGGGGTAAGCCACCGCGCCGGGCCTGAAGCTTTCTGGTTTTGTCCATGTGTAGTTCTGGGTTGACCAAGACCATACTCTTAGGTGCTTTTCTTCTTAAGACTTTTCAGTGGACTACAGCAATAGATTATGTCAACAGCCAGGTGCACCTCTGCGACTCTAACACGCCCAGTGGCGGGGCCCAGCCGTTAGAAACGTTTTGAACTATTGAATGCTCGGCTCCTTCCCGGAACGCTTCCCTGTAATGGCCGCCCCTTCAGAGCAGGCCTGGTCATGTGACCTCCTCCGGCCAATGGCAGCGAGCGGAAGCTGTGGCAGCCCCTCCCAAGCGGAAGCTGTTGGAGCAGCCCAGGCGGTGCCATGATTTATTTCCTGTTTTCCTTCTGCTGGGAGTCCAGAGCCCAGATGTAGGCTGCTCTGTCAGGTGGGGGGGTGGGGCGAGGACAGTCTGGAGGAGGCAACGGCAGACCCACGATGGACACAAAAGGTAATTGTTGTAAACCACACTGGTATTCTGAGATCTTTGTATTTTCATTTTTCCCTTTTGTGCAGGTCAGTCTATCCTGATGGGCTGATAGGCTTAACCGTTTGCATTCCCTACAAGCCTGTAGGGAATGAAAATTTTGATTCCATCCCGCGGCATTTGCACATAACTTATCTGCTGCTAAGGTGAGGGACCACTTCCAGTATACGTGATATTAACTGCGTTCCAGTGGCTTCAGGTAAATGTAAAGTGGACACAGTGAAACTTCTGTTACAATACTAGGTGATAAATATACGACTACTGGGTGTCCAAAAAGTGAATGAAAACACAGCAGATCACCTTAGTAAATGGTGACAAATAACATAAAATAAGGCATGAAATGGGAAACCATGTTCTTTCCAAGTGCTAAATTATTTCTGCATCCACCCAAGCTAATCAGATTACTTCGGTTTGGTTGGAAACTACAGTCTCAAAGAATTTTGTTCTGTTGAAATAACCATCAGATTCATACTAGCTCTTCTCAGCATGTTTGTCTTGTCTTTGAGACCATTTCTCTTGACTCGGCACTGGCCTAAGAAGTTGGAAGACAAACCCCTGGTGCATGACAACTTTAATATGCCCCCTAATTTTAACTAGAACCCCTGTAACACAGATGTCTAAGCTGTTCCCTATATTTCAGATACTTTTTTTAATTATCGGATTTTTTAATGGAGCCATACTTGTAAAATAAATCAGATTATACAAAATTATATTGAGTCAAAAGATGGTATTCTTTCACTATCCCTCCCAAATCCACTTGCCTTTTCATAGATAATTGCTAAAAAAATGTTTGGTGTATATCATATCTTTTTTTTGTCAAAATGTAAGAATGAATGTTTTACACATGTGAGTTTGTTCTTATTAAATATTTTTCATATCGTTGTGCAGAATACTTTTTTCCCCACTCATCATATATTTTCCATCTTTTTCCAAGAGTATTTAATACTACTTTTTATGGCTTTAGTAAGACATGATTGATAATAAAAAATTATATATTTAACATATTGTTGTTAACTATTGTCACCGTGCTATACAGTGGATCTCCAGAACACATTCATCCTATCTACTGAAACTTTGTACCTTTTAACCAGCATCTCCCTGTTCTCAACCTCCCCTGTCCCTGGCAGCCACCATTCTCCTCTTTGCTTCTACGAGTTTGAAATTTTTAGTTTCCAGGTACAAGTGAGATCATGTAGTGTTTGTCTTTCTGTGCCTGGCTTATATCACTTAGCATAATATCCTCCAGATGCAAATGTCAGGATTTCCTTCCTTTTAAAGACTGTGTAGTATTTCAATGTGTACATATACCACACCGTCTTTACCCATTCATACATCAGTGGACCCTTAGGTTTATTCCATATTCTGGCTATTGTGAATAATGCTGCAATGAACATGGGAGTGTAGATATCTCTTTGACATACTGATTTCAGTTCCTTTGGCTATATACACAGTAGTGGGATTGCTGGATCATGTGGTAATTCTATGTTTAATTTTTGGAGGAGCCCCCACCCTGTTTTCGATAATGGCTGTACTACTTTATGTTCTCACCAACAGTGGAGGTATTCATATCCTTTTCTGCATACTCTTGCCAATGCTTGTTATCATGTGTCTTTTTGACAGCAGCCATTCTAACATGTATGAGGTGATATCTCATTGTGGCTTTAATATATATTTTCCTGATAATAAATGATGTTGAGCATTTTTTCATATATAGAATTTGTGTATGTCTTTCTTTTAGAAATGTCTACTCTGGTCCTTTTCCTTTTTTTTAACTGAATTATTTTTCTTGCTATTGAATGTTTTGGTTTCTTACATAATTATATATTAGCCCTTTATCAGATATATGGTTTCTGAATATTTTATCTAGTTTCTGATATTATTGTTTCTGATGCCTGTATAGTATTCTATAGAATGTGTGTACCATAATTTATTTAGTTATCAACCAGATGATGAGAATTTCAGCTAGTTACAGTTTTTAGCTGTTATTTTAGCTTTAGGTAATTGTGCTACTATTTCTATAGGACAATTCCCTAGAAGTGACTTGCTGTCAAGAATATACACACTGTAAATTTTAGTGTTGCTGCTATATTGCCCTCCAAAAATGCTCCAGCAAAATGCACTCACTAAACCACAGTGAATGTTTGTGAATGTGCCTGCTTCTCCCTGCCATTGCTGTCACTCACTATCGACTTCATCTAAATTAGCAAAATATAGCATCTCCTCATTGCTGTAATTTGCAATATACCACCTGAGTTGAGAATATATTCACGTTTATGGGTATATGTATATTTTTCCTCTTAGAGATTCTACTGGTTTCTTTTCCTTTCTATTTTCTTTCCTTTCTTTTCTTTCATGTCTTTTTTCCCATTTTTAATAGCTTTTGCCAAATTTTTTACAATCTACTTATTTTTCAAAGTTTTAATCTTTCACATTTTTCTGGGTCTTGTTTCTTTGCATGTATTATACATTGCACATCACAGTTTTTTTCCTTTTTATTCAATCTCCTCTTTGTCCTTCAGTGTACAAAGTAAATGCATGCACAAGTATTGGCTAATTGATATGTTTGGTTTTCTTACTGTTTCTTGTCTTTCATACTTTAGCTAGATGGAATAAGTTTATATTTTTTAAACTTATTTGCTCTAATATTTTGGAAATTATATATACTATTTCTATTTAATAATATCAACTTTAAATACGTTTTATAAAAATGTGGATAATTCTTAACTATAATTTACCCTTTTCCCAAAATAAGAAAAGGTTTTGTACACATCTCATGTATCTCCCTATATTATGAGTTCAAATCAAAGTACTTACCTGTTTTTCAAAATTACCTTTTATAGTAATTGGTCATGAATAATTGCACGAAAGTTTTTAAATCACATTATCATTCATTAAAATTGCTTCATAGTATGTTTGCTCATCGCTGTTTCTTTTACCTCTTACATTCTTCATCACATTCACATGTTTATTATGCTACAGCACATCCTTAAAGATCCTTTTGGAAAAAGTAGTAAACATTTTGATGTTTGCAAGACTAAGAATGGATGCATTTATGTTGTTTTCAATTTTAAATAATGTAGATAGGCACAGAAGTCTTGATTCAAAATTTTTTCCTTTTTGAATTTTTTTGAATTATTCCACTAATGTCTAGTATCCCATGTAGCAAGCTAGATTTCTAATCCCTGTCCCATCTAATTGTTTGTTGATAATATGTTTGTCTTTCTCTGTTATTGTTTAGAATTCCCCAACTGTTTGTCATGCTGCAGTGTATTAAGGGAAAATCCCTTATATGATCTTCCAGCTGACTAATTTTATCTCTGGCCATCTCTATTTTATTATTCAGCCAAATTTGTTGAGGCTTTTTTTTCTGTTTATTTGTGAGCCTTTTTTATTGACTTTCATTGGTGATACTATTTTTAATTTCTAAAATTTCATTTTTTCTTTTAAGTTAAACAGGTTTTTTTATTTTATGGATATATATTTTCTAAAATAAGAATAATGAGGACCCCCATAGAACAAATTTCAAATATCTATGTTTTCTATGTTTCATCTTCTTTGAGTTTTCTGGAGTTAGTTTGGTGCCTCTATTTAATATTTGGAAATCTCTTTATTCCATGTTTAGAATTCTGTTTATTCTTATATATGGAGGTCTAAATTGATCAGTATTGGTAGCTGGAATTTTATTCCTCAGTCCAAATAAAAGTTCCCATTCCTTGTGTGGTCAATACAGATTTTGAATACAGCAGCCCCAGTTCCTGTGTTTATGTGACGGTAAGGACATGTTCATTTAGGATGTGCATGTCACTTGCTTTCTTGGGATGGAGATTTCACGCCCTGTTGACTGATGTCCGTCTTCCATGCCTTTGTCCACTGACGACACTCTTCACACCTATCAAGCATTGTTTTAGATTTGGTGTTACCTTGGTATTCTATCCTTTCGGTGAGAGTGAGATTGGAGGAGAGTAAAGTGATATTCAGAATAGCAGAGTAGACTGAAAGAGCTCCTCTTTCTTTGATGCTTTAAAAAATCTTATCCTCCATACGAAGCATTATATTTTCATATTATAATTTTCATTGATAAAGTCCAGAGCTGACCTTCTCCTCAAAGGTTTGGAAGTGACTTATATTTTCTGACATCTCTTAAAACCAAGAACAAAATAACTGAACAGAGATCACTTCAAGGAAGCAGGAATGGATGTTTTGGGAAACAAGTATTGAAATTAAATCATTTGGTCAATACATTTTGCTGTAAGTTCTCTAACAATAAGATGTAAATTGGGTTCTTGCTTTAAATCTGATGTATGAAATCAGAAAATGTTAATAATGCCACATTGTAAAAGTCTATTTTGATGTATATGTGTGTATTCTTTATAAAAGTTTTATTTTATCATTAATTGGCAAATTACAATTGTACACATGTCTATGTTCTTCAACTTACTAAATCAAGTTTGTATTAACTATGATAACTTGACTCAAGTGATTATATGTCAGTTTTAATCTGATCAAGGTTATGCTGAAAATATTTACCTTTTCTATGGCCTGTTCAAATCAAACAACGGCATCCATCTTGCACTACTTACAAGTTAATTAAAAAAAAAAAAGCTTCTATTGAGAGTCTACAGTATATCTGGTTTCTTGCTAATCATTTTCAAGTGCAGTCTCACTCAATAGAACCAACAACCCTAGGAGACCAATACTACCATGCCCGTTGTACAGCCAAGGACACTGAGGCTCAACTAGTAGCACAAGTGGGAGTGGCTTTGAGGTCTTCTGACATCAATCACTTGTTCCTTGTGGCTACATTCATGAAAAAACCTAAATGAGGAAATACAAAGCTTTGGACATTTTGTTCAAATATATTGATTTTTTATGAATGTTAATTATTGCTGCTTTTCTTTCCATAGCAATGCTGGTAACTCTAGGACTCAAAGGAAGTCGAGTTGCTCACATGTGATGAATTGTTCTTCTCAGTTACATTCTACTAACTGCTCTACAGCAAATGCCTCAAGGCTCGGGAATGGGAAGTGATCTAGTGAAAAACGCACTGGAGTGAACCACCAAGGTCAGGCGGATTCAGGACAGAAGCATTACTTTACCTTTACTTTGTCCTGGTACACTACTTCTGAGTTGTGGGTTGCTGATACTGTCTTTCAGCAAGTTGGGGTCAGTTCTCACATGCCGTTTATTTTACCAACACAGTTTTTGTTGCTTTCATTAAAAATGGGACAGAATTTCCCAGAAGTTAAACAGCAACCATGGGAAAGGAAAAGAGGGAGCAAGTTTGCCTGGCCCAGGCCCATCCTGCAGCTCTGCAGGGATCTCGCCTTGTGCTTGCATCGTCTTCCGAGTGTTGGAAAGAGGCTGCACTGAACTCCCGCTCTAAGGGTCCCTGGGACAGCTGGAGGCTGTTGGCTTTGACATCACTCTGCAGTGTGGCCAGAGGGCTGCTGTGTGGTGGGGCCAGCCCAGGGCCCCCGGAAGACACTTTGTGGTGGAGCCAGCCCAGGTCCCCTGGAAAACACTTTATCGAAGCATTTAGCCAAAAGGATTAAAATTCAGTTTTATTACCAAATAGAGAACAAAACAAAAGAATGAGGACAGACCTTGAGCCAAAGCATATCAATGATGATAACAACTGTGACTGACTCAAATTTTTCTATTAAAAGATTTGCAGATGAGTAAACACAAATTATACACAGTTCAGCTTTGCTTATACACACTCATTAAACCAAATGGTATAGACATTGCTAAAGTAAAGAGTCAGACAGTCAAACGCTAATAAAAATAAAGGCAACCATGGCACTATTCAAAGCAGAGAAAGTAGGATTCAAGGCAGAAATATTTAAACAGAACAAAGAAGTATACATTTTATGTTGATGAAAATTAGAATAGCCTGTGGAGGAATAGCAGTCATCATCCTATATACAGTGAAACAACACAATAAAACTTTATCAAAGAAAAATAATTAGGAATAAAAATATGAATTAATGAAACCTCAGTCATAGACATGGGATTTAATCTACTGTTTCAAGCTCTGGAAAATCAAATAGACAAAAAAAGGTGAGCCTGTGGAGGATATAATTGACAAAATTAGCAAGTTCAATCATATACAAACACCTGCACACGGGCACATATGGAACAAGAATTAGTGCTTTCCAGCTATTACTTGCATGTGTTTATGTGTAGGAAAATATATAAGTGCACACACAACACACATTTGTATTCAGCAAATAAGGATTTTACTTTTCTTCAAATATCCACTAAATATGTACAAAATTATCCACACGGTAGGCCATACACAGTCACAGAAGAAAATCTAAATAAACTTTAATAGATTTCAAAGTATAGAAACTTATAAGCAAGAATTTAATAACACTAGAAATTAATAACAAAACCATAAAAGAATAAAATCACTTGAAAGTTTAAAAAATAAGCTTTTCTAAATAACTCAGAATTAAAAGATAAAATTATTCCAAAGAAAAGACAAACATGTATATTTGCTAAAAATATTACATTAAAACTTAGAAAACCCAAAAGAATCGACTAGGAAAGATAATACAAATTAGGAACATGCAAGGGAAACATATAAGCATCCACACAACCCTTCTGGATATCAGCAATGAACCGTCAGAAGAGGTTTAGAAATGTTCATCCTTCTCATATTAGAAAGCAAAACCACAAAAAGCACTTAGGGTCACACCCATATGGAATGTATAGGTCTCGTGAGAACAAAATGTTCTAATATTTGTAAAATGACATAAATAAGTAGAGAAGAACTTTACTCCTGAATGTAAAGATGGAATACGATATAGGTGCCCAGGTGCAATCCCAATCAACATCCCAGCAGAACTTTATTGAACTTGAAAAAAAAAAATCTGAAAATCATCTGGAAATTACAGAAACGATGCCTGAATGTCCATGATCCCCATTGCTTTCCAAGACTGTACTGAAGGTTCTCAGCAGTGCAGAAGGCAAGACAGTCAAAGAAAAGCTGAAAGATTGATTGGAAAGGAAGAAAAAAAGCTGTCATTTTTGAAAATGATTATGATAATAAATACACAATTGTGCATCTCAATAGCCCAAAAGGCTTTTCAGATTAATTACTAAGTGATTTTAAAGCTTCTGTAGGGATACAGTTAAGATACAAAAGTCATTCTTTTACATAGTCACATAAAACAACAAAAAAGAAAAATTTAAAGATATCATTTGCAATATGACAAAAAATAGGAATAAACATTGCACATGAGATGGGCAAGGCTTTTACATAGGAAAGTATAAAACTAATCACATTAAGTTGATGATGAGGTCAACAGCGTACGTATGAAGTGGATGATATAATTGCACAAAAATTTCAGCTCCCCCAAGCTGATCAGTATATTTTGAATGGGAACATGGTAGATCCAAGGAGAGTCTCCTTGTGGACTAATTATAAAGCTGATTTAAAAATTCATGTGGAAATCCAAAGTGCCAAGAATAGCTCTGGTCATCTTAAAAGAAAAGAACAAGTAGGAAGAATTGCTTTATGAGAAATTAAAACATATTATGTTATATTAATTAAAATAGTAGATATTAGCAAAGCGATATTTAAATAGACCAACAGAACTAAATTAAAAGGTCTGAAACAACCTGTGCACATGTGTCAACTGATTTGTGACAAAGGTGTAATTGCAAAATAGTGGAGAAGTAGAAAAAAGTATAGTTTCTCAAAAACAGTGCTGGGAAAATTTGATAGCCTATTAGGAAGAAATAAATTAGATCACTACTTCATCCTATATACCGGATTCTAATTCAAGAGATTACAGGTTTAAATGTGAAAAACAAAAAAAAGTTGTGATTAGAAGAGAAACTTCTTCATGACTTCAGAATAGAAAAATATTTTTTAATCAAAATACACAAAGCAGCCATGAAGGAATTGGCAAACACATTTGAATACCTTAAAAATAAGAGCAAATTTTCATCAGGAGACACCATCGAGCAGGAAAGGACAACACACAAAATGGGAGAGGATATTTGCAATTCATATACCAACAAAAGTCTCAAACCTGAAGTGCATAAAAGATCTCTACAAAACAACTGGAAAAAGATAAACAGCCCCAGTAAAAATGGGCAAAAGACATGAACAGACATGTTCACTTCACAAAGGAGGGAATCCAAATAACTAATAAACATATAACGGTGTTAACGTTATCAGTCATCGAGGAAAGGTAAGTGAAATGTGATAAAATGAAATGCCATGCCATACCACTAGACAGGCTAAAATGAAAACGAAATCAACACAAGGGAGTAGTGAGAATGTGGTACGATGGAAATGTCTCTGACCTGGTTGTGTGACTGTGAATTTGACATGCTGACAATGATTTGGCACCATCGATCAATATTCAGCACATGCCGCACTCCGGAGCAGGGCACGTACAGCCTCTCGTGCCCTGGAAGACAGAGACAAGCATCCGCAGCAGCCTTTTTCATGAGGGCCCAGGTGGGAAGCAATCCAAACTTTCAGCAACAATAGAACAGATGCGCACACTGTAGGATATTAATTCTTCAGAATACGTCATGGTAATAAAAGTGATTGAACTAAAATTATACATAACGGTGGATGAGTTTTAAAAACACAATGAGAGAAGCCAGATACAGAAGAATATTTAAGTTCTTTTACATAAAGTCCATTCATATATAAATCTATTTATATAAGGTTCAAAAAGGTGCAAAATTATATGACAGTGCTTCATGATGCAGACTTGGTTAAAAGCAGTAAAGGAAGGAAGGGCTGTGATTACCCAGGGGGGCAGGAGGACGGCTCCCTCTGTGGGGCCATGCACAGGAGCCCTCTCCGGGCCTCCAGCGTTGTTTTCCGACCCAGGTGGTATTTACGTGGGCGTTCATTTTTAAATAGTTTGTTAAGTTCTACCTTTATGTTTTATGAATTTTTAATACATGCATTCTATTTCATAATAAAATGTGCTAAGAAAATGAGAATTTTTAGAAAAGAATAAACTTGTCAGAATGAGAGTAATGAGCAAGCTCTTGCCCTCCCACATATCAATGTGTGTAATAAATCTGCAGCGGTGGAGCCGCGTCCGGGGGCAGGTGGCCCTGCCAACGGCACAGGACGGGCCACTCTGCAGCCCTGCCCAAGGTGCGCAAGCACTTAAGACGCGAGGTTTTTCCAGCTCACGAGGGACAGGTTGGTTATTTAATAAATGGTGCCAGGACAAAGAGCTAGCTAAACAGAAAAGAATATTAAACCTCCATACTCCTCTCACATCACACAGGAAAACAAACACTAAATAAAAATAATAGGCTGAATATAAAAATAACACAATAAATTATATTATTTGACTTTTGGGTATAGGAGGGCATTCTAAAAAAACAAAAAAGAAGAAGAAGAAAGCTAATGGGGGGGATATTGTAAAAACATCAATAAAGTAAGCATTTTTGGTTTTAGGATTTCTGACATCAAGAAATCAAATTAAAAAATTAAGAAAACATATATCAAACTGTTAAAATCATATTTCAAGCCAGTATGATACCTGAGGATTAGCATCCTTCGGGCACAGAAATGTGCATGTGTCGATGGGAGGAAGTGCTGCCCTCGGGGAGGGCATGGAGTATCCCAAAAGGGTAAACGCAAGCAGGTAGCCGCGATTAAAACGGTTCCGCCTTGCAAGTAATCAAATAATTAAAGGCTAGAACATGATGATCCCATTTGTCACCTATCAAAATTGTCAGGACTTTTTATAAAAACGCTTATTTTTAAATACCGGGCAAGGGACACTGCAGGGGATTCTCATCACGCTGATGGCTCGTCCGACGGGAAGAGTGAGCTGCCAGTGAGCGTCAAGAACCGCAAATCCGTTTCTTCTCTCCTGCCCGGAAGTTCTTTCCCCGGAAGCCTATCCAAGTGAAATAGTAAGAAATGCAGACGAAGATTAATGCGTGAACGCGTTGCTTGCTGTGATATCTATAATAGCTAAATACTGGCTAGCCTAACGTCCGGCGCACGGGAAGCGAACTCTGGCTCAGTCCCCCGTGACTCTGCCTGCCAGCCCCAGGGTCCTCATCGCAAACAGCTCTTAACACCCTGGGAAAACTCACCTGTGAAATGAACAGAGGCAGATCCAGGTTGCAGGAGGCTTGAACGCCACACAGCCAGTGTGCCCTCTGAAAGAAAGAATAAAAGCCACCAGGCCAGGAAGGAGCCACCTGTAGGTAAGGGACTCTGAACTTTAAGCTTCATTTGCTTCTTTGAAATCCATCTCCAAATATTAAATTATGAAGCTTTAAAAAAAAAACTATACACAAATATATATGTGTAATAAAAAAGGGACTGAAATAAAGGTACAACCTATTATTAACTTTGAGTATTGAAATAATAGTCAATATATATCTTCTTCTTTTTATGATTCATTAATTTTTAAAAAACCAAAACAAATTTTAAGTGAGGAAGCAAAGTGGCAAGAGAGTGGGAAAGAGAAACTTCCAGGCTTAGAGAACGGTGGAATGAGCAAAGGCACAGAGTCCCAGGCTTGTCCCCAGGATGTGAGCGTGGACTGCAGAAACGTGGAAACGCCCTGCTCGCTCAACCCACGCGCTTTCTTTCCATCACTACAGACCTGGGCTGCTCTGAAAAGTCAGTGCAGGGTTAGCGCCCTAAGGCCTGGCCGCCAGTACCTTGCCTTCCATAGTCAGGTATTGTAATGCCAGAACCTTCTCAGATACCAGTTTGTCAAGATTTCCAGCTCGAAGCATTCCTTGAGTACAGGAACAGTCTCCAGCTTGACAAGTCGACAGGGCGAGCTGCTCCCCTGGGAGAGCAAATTCTGAAGCCAGCAAGAGAGCAGAACAGCCAGACCATGCAGGCTACCCAGGCTGGCCGGGGACGGGGCTCTGGGGAAGAGAGACCCCAGGGCAACACGCAGACCCTCCACCTCCGCAGGGACCTTCCCTCCGCACCAACTCACCTTCCTGTCCTGGCCAGGCGCTGCCACCCAAGTCACACCGCGGGGAGAGTCGCTCCTGAAGAAAGAGGAAGAGGATGAAAGGGATCACATCAAACGCCGCGGTGAACAGGGAGGGCGATGCCCCGTTGGCAGCGAAGCAAGTACATCCCAACGCCGCGCTGTGTGACTGAGTTGCTGATTCGGAGATGCGACCCTGCGAAGATTTGAGGAGGGGCCGGGTTCTTACCCTAGGCAGCTCCTGCTTGGGAAATGAGGGCGGCCCCTTTTCTTATCCATAAACCAAGGGATCATTAGGTTTCCTGAGAGGTGTTTCCCATTCTAAAATCCTACAAACTGTCAAAAGAGGCATTCGGCAGGTACCCACCCACTTGGTCTCAGGGGCAGTTTTGGGCTCCTGAGATGCCTACAGGAGCCTTAGGAAGTGAGAAGAGGAGGGGAAGAGGAAGCATTTTCAGGGACGTAAATCTTTCTCCCCCATCATTTACCCCAAAGAAATCTAATTATTTTTACTTCCCCATAATCTTAACTATTCAAAAGGTAGAATAGAAAAAAAATTAATTTTATTAGCAAAATTTACTAGATTAATATGACTGAGAACTCCACGTTAAAAGTTAGCATTAAATATTAAAACATATTAATAAAATACTAGATTATTAAAGCCTAATATTTAATATAACACATTAATTGGGAGAATTGCATCAGTTTAAACATAAAAGAGAAAGTAGAAGATTCTAGTGACCTTTACAAAGCAGGATGACAGTGGCCACCAGCTGGAGGCTCAGCTCGGTGGAAATCAGACAGGGGTTTCCACAGTTGGGTCCCGGGGGACACAGCTGGCTCAGGCGGAGGCTGGGCTGAAGGACTGTTTCCCGGGAGGTGGGCAGGCTTGCGGGAGCGAGCAGGGGATGGTGAAGCCCTGGGGACTCTGCAGCCGTTGCCACCCTGGCTTGAAGGGGCAGAGAAGGGACGGGGCGCCAGGCCCACAAGGGCTCTGCCCCAGAGAAGGGCTGTGGGGACTGTGGGGCAGGTCACAGTCTCTGCCCAGCCCCCGTCTCTGCAGGGGGGGCAGCACTGGGAGAGCGTACCCCTTGACCTCTCCCTCCTCCTGTGGGGCTCCCACCCTCTCCTCCCAGGAGCCAGAGGGCAAGAGAGGGCAAAGGTCTCAGCCTCAGGGAGCACAACTAGGGAAGGGTCACCTTCCCTCCCTGCAGCGCCAGCCCTCACCTACCTACTGGTAACAAAGGGATCCCCTTTGCTGTCACCAGGGCCAGGTGCACATTCCCCTCATCAGCGTTCGAGGCCACTGGAAGGAGAGCAGCATGCCCACAAACTGCACACTGGAACAGGACAGTCCTTGAGAGTGGGGCAGTGCAGGGTGCCATTGGCTTCCCTGAGGCTTGCAAAGCTGCCTCGGCCACTGTTCTGCCCTCTGGTCTCTGCCCACCCCTCCCTCCCATGGAAAGCGGAGGGAAAGCCTTGGAGCCGTGCACAGAAAGAGGGTTGAAACCACGCCCCAGGGCCTGCTCCGTCACCCAGGCCCACAGGGCCTTCGTCAAGACCCTCCTGCTGTGTCTGCGACCTTACCTGAGAAATAGGGGCCTGGCCTGGGAGGTGCCTGAAGCCCCTTCTGCTCTTTGCCCTTCTTTATGTGGCGTGTGCACACAGTGCTGCGTCTCTAGGGACACTCACAGTGTATGCATCCTCAGTGTAGGCAAACCTCAGCAGTTCTCAACCAGGGACAATTCTGTGCCCACCCTGGGGGCAGGGGGAAGTGTTTGGAGACACATTTGATTGTCCCAGCTGGGCTGATGCCGCCGGCATCTGGTGCAGAGAGGCCAGGGATGACCCTAAACATCCTCAGCGAACAGGACACCCCCACAAAGAACTGTCCACCCCACACGCCACAGTCCCAGGGCTGAGAATCCCTCACGTTATGGAAATGTGTTTGATCTACACTTCTTACAGAGTGATATAATTTTAAAGTTAAAAATTAAGACTCAAGGCCCAGCAAGTGCATGAGTCTGCTGGGGCTGCCACAATACCACAAACTGGGTGTCTGAAATAATGGAGATTTATTTTCTCATGGATCTGGAAGCTGGAAGTCCAAGATCAAGGCGTTGCCAGTTTTGGTTTCTTCTGAGGCCACTCACCTTGGCCTGTAGGCAGACAGACATCTTCTGTGTCCTCACACGGTCTTCCTCTGTGAGTGTCTGTGTGCTAATCTCTTTTTAGAAGGCACAGTCAGATTGGATTAGGACAAACCCTTAATGGCCCTATTTTACTTTAATCATCTCTTTAAAGACTCTGTCTCCAAATACAGCCACATTCTGAAGCTCTGGAGAGAGCACAGTCCAGCCCATAATAGCAAGTGACGTTGGGAGAATGAGCGAGAAGAGCTGAAACTCAGCCAGGGGCTGGAGTGTGGCAGCAATTGGGGGGCAACATGAGTGACACACATACATGGTGGGTGGATGGAGGGGTGGCTGGGAAGATGGGGGAACAGATGGATGCCATGCCCAGCAGAGTGCCAGGCAGAGAGAGATCTTTAGATATTTGTCCTCTGAAGGATTTTGTGCCATGACATTTTCTCTACTATTAAACAAGGGATGTGGCTGAGATTTTTTCAAGAGTGTAGACCCTTCTTCTGGGAATCCTGTGGGATGGAAATGTCTCTTATGGACATGCACTTAACAAGTGTTACTGTTTTACAAAAGCATTCATCATACATAGTTCATTCCCTAGCTCCTCATATCTGTTGGAAACACAATCAATTTATGGCATTGATCTTTTCACCAGAAACATGCCAATAAGCATGAAGTGAGATACATATCTATTGGGTTTGTGCACTTGAACTGTGAAACTTAATGCAACTCTTAGATACTCAAATGAAAGACTTAAAAATAAAAAAAAGTAGGCTGTGAATTCAAAATGTATTAAATATAAAACCTTGCCATGATTTTTAAAGGTATACTTTTTAAAAAGGTTTTTTTAAAAATATGCTTATCTGTAAAAGATATGTTATTAATAAAATGTTATATAGTGATTGAACAAATATTTCAGATGGCAGCCTAAGTATTGATATGGTTTTAATAACAAAATAATCACACACCTTGAAGGTTGTGTCACCCACATTGTTTCAGAACCTAAATATCACAATGAGTTCTTACCACGTCTGCCCTTAGTACACAAAACCAATAATGTATGTTTTAATGCTGCGAGCCCAACATTTATGGCAGATGTGAAAAATTGTATTTAAATTAGAAATGCTAAAATTAATATTTATTGACTTGGTGTTTCATTATCATTAGAAATTAGTTTGTTCTTGGGTAAACAGTTTATAGCAAGATATAAATACGTTCCATTGACCTATTAACTGGCCCAATATATTATGGAGTTATTGACGGCGGCAGTAAAATTTACTAACAGCTATTAAACCTTTTAACACACTTGATGTGCCTCTGTCCCTGGAAAACCCAGGAATTAGGGGTGGGTGGTTTTTTTAAGGATAATCTGCTGCTGATATTAAATTCTTCCAAGATTTTAATATATTGTCTAAGTTTATGGGTCATAAAATAAACCTAGAGCTTACAAAAATTTACATGACAATATTATTTTTTTTAAAAAGGGCATGTAAATTTTAGTACAGTAGGAATGATGATATAAACCACTAGAACACATAAAAAAAAAGTTCCCCAAACTGCATTAAAGGAGTATTTAGGGTCTTATTTCAACACACAAATCCCGCAGACTGGCCGGGTAGGCCAGTGTGCATAGAGGACTTAGGGTGTCTCAAAGTAAACAAACCCACATAAAGAACAGAGCCACATCCAGGCTGGGTACCAGGGACACCGCAGGGTCCAGTGTGTATCACTGGCTGCCTCTCTGGGGGGCCAGAGCCGGGGTTGGAGTTGCCCGGGTGCCACCGTTCCACAGACTGTCCTTGTCAGTGGTGCACTGGCTGAGCCGAGGTCTCTGTGATGGAACCACAGGGACAACGTCCCATTGTGGACTCCACAGATGCCAGCGGGTCCCTGTGTCGATGTGGAGCCAGCCTGTGGCCTCTGTGGCCCTTGACCAGCCTTGGGGCAGCCCCCCGCAGAGGCGGTTTCCAGGCCTCCTGCCGGAAAAGCTCCCAAGGCCAGTTACTGCCACTGCTGTCCCTGCAAAGCCAAAGCCGAGGTCCCCTCTGGTCCCGCATCATCTCCTCCCCTATCTTGGGGTGTATGTCACTGTCCTCAGTCTGCCATAACAGAGCCGCTCATGGCTTAAAATGACAGAAGTTCTGGAGGCCGGAAGTTCAAACACAAAGTGCTGGTGGGGCCCCACTCCTGAGAACGGCTCCTGGTGAGGGTCTTTCTTTGCCTCTCTCGCCTGTCCCTTGGCCTGTGGTGCATCAGCCAGGCTCTGCCTCCTGTCACAGCTCTCCTGCTCTCCGGCCCATGTCACGCCTCCCTCTGCTCTTCTCACGGGACTACGCGTGTTGGACTCAGGGCCCACACAGATGCCCCAGGATAATTGGGATGGTGAGTTTCATATGTCAGTTTGGAAGATGCCACCCAGATATGTGGTCAAGCATTAGTCTAGATGTCATTGTGAAGGTACTTGTGATGATAATTTTATTAACATAT
Source organism: Mirza zaza (assembly GCA_008750895.1). Lineage (NCBI taxonomy): Eukaryota > Metazoa > Chordata > Mammalia > Primates > Cheirogaleidae > Mirza > Mirza zaza. The sequence continues at coordinate 138,664 of VSMD01133878.1, read as the reverse complement.
GTCAACTGGACTGGGCTATGGGATGCCCAGATAGCCAGTAAAAGATCACTTCTGAGTGTGTCTGCTTTTGGTGTTTCCGGAAAAGACTGGCATTCAAATGGGTGACTGGAGTGGAGCAGAGCCCCCTCCCCCTACCAGCGCTGCACATGGTCCAGTCCACCGAGGGCACAAAAAAGGCAAAAAGGAGGAGGAAGGACAGCTTCTCTGTGCTGGCTTGGACGTCCGTCCTCTCCTATCCTAGGGCATCAGCACTCCTGGTTTATAGGCTTTTTTTGGATCCAGACCGGGAGTTGCATCATCAGTCCCCCAATTCTCAGGCCTGTGACTGAATTTTATTGGTTTTCCTAGTTTTTTCACTTGCAGACAGCAGACCATGGGGCTTCTCAGCCTCCATAACCCCCTAAGCTGATCCCTGTAACAAATCTCCTATGGTAAATACTACTTCTGCTTTTCTGGAGAGCTCTGACTAGCAGGGTATGTTTTTGATGAGTCTAACATTTAAATCAGTCAACCTTGAGAAATGCAGATTACCCTCCATAAAGTGGCTGGACCTCATCCAAGGAGTTGAGAGCCTTAAAAGAAACAGACTGCGGTCCTTGGAAGAGGAGGATCTTCCAACATACTGCAACGGGTTTGGGCTGCAGTGGCAGCTCTTCCCGGGGTCTCAAGGCTGCTGGCCACGCCTGCAGATTTCAGACCTAAAAAGTCTCTTTCCCTCTCTCTATATATATATTAATATATACATATCCTGTTGGTTCTGTTTCTCTGGGAGCTCCAATGTACACAATAACCTATCTCAAGTGAACAAAGACTCCTCTTCCAAATAAGGTGACATTCACCATTCCAGGGATTTGGATATGGAGGTGTGTTTTGAGGGCCCCCATTCACCCCACCCAAGGTGCAAGGTACATGTGTAGCTGGAGTGACAGTGGGGAGAGTCACAGGAACCCCAAATGTTATCCAGGAAAGATCTGTTCCTATGTGACTTACATTATATTCTTGTCCCAGTAACTCAGGGACATGTGATGAGGTCACAGCTGAACAGAGGTTCAGCACCACTGGTGTACGGCAGAACAGGAGAATTAGGAAGACGAGAGTCCGCGGCGCAGCGGCCAGCCCCCGTCTGGGGGAGTGGTTGTGCCTCCCCCTGGAAGGAGTGGGCTTTGCCTCTCATGGTGTAAGGTAGTGACAGCCTCTGCCCAGGGCTGTGGCTGTGCCCTGTCCTGCAGGGACTGCACCTACAGCTCGGGTAGCACCACGATGCAGCCACGCAGGGCCCCGGCAGACGGCGCCTAGACCATGAGCTTGCAGCAGGGAAGGGGGAACTGCTCTGCGGGTAGTACACACTCAGGTGTTTGCTGAATAGGTGAGCAAAAGCCGGTAAGGCGCAGAAAGATGAGGGGCAGTGGGGAGCGCTGCCAAGGCCACACGGAGTCTCACGACGTTCCCACTGTGCGCCAGGTATCAGAGGCGCAGAGTGAGACTGGGTCCCTGAAGGAGTCTACGGTCTAACTGGGGAAGCCCAGTTGAAATATAAAACATGTATATAGTATACACAGGTATGTAGAATACACATCTGTGAGATTAAGTGTATATGCTACTTTACAGACGGCATTTTAAAAGATAATGCTGTGTGTGTACACGCATTGTGGTAGTAGAGTAATGCCCCTCCTCAAGATATGAGGCCCTCACCCCTGGATCCTGCAGATGTTACTGTATATGGCAAAGATTCTGCAGATGTGATTAAATTAAGGGTCTTGAGATGAGGCAGTTTCCTGGCTTATCTGTGTGGACCACAAATCACACGGGTCTTTGTAAGGAGGAGGCAGAGAGAGATCTGACACAGAAGAGCAGGCACCGTGTGACCACAGAGGCAGGGACTACCGTGGTGCAGCCACAAGCCAAGGGATACCAGGAGCCCCCAGGACCTGGACAGGGTGAGGAAGGTCTCCCGCAGCACCCTCAGAGGGAGAATGGCCCTGCTGACACGTTGACTTTGGCCCAGTGATGCTAGTTTCACAATTCTGGCCTCCAGAACTTGATAGAATGAGTTGCTATTGTTAAAGCACCCAGTTTATTGTCATTTGTTGCAACAGGAAATGAATACACATGTGCATGCATGCGCGTACACACACACACACACACACACACACACATTATCTCTGTGAGTCTGCATCTGTATGTGTTAGTTTTTTAGAATTTGGTGACATTCAAGCCAGGCTCTCCCTGCCTCAACTGGCAGAGGGGCTGCAGAAGCAAAAGTGCCCAAGATCATGCAGGCTTGGCCCGCAGGGAGTGAGGACGTGGGAAAGGAACATTTTTCTCCTATGGCCCAAGGCCACTGCCCCAGCCAAGGTGAGGAGGGATGTGACTTATGAGCCTCACCTGACCCCCAGCTTTGGGGGCCCACGAGGTCACCCGACCATTGTCTTCCATGAACCTGACCTTCTGAGGCAGTCAGGGAAGACTTCCTGGAGGTGGTGACATTCAGGTCTGGCTATGGATGCTGTGGCCTTCACTCTCCTGCTCTTTGTCCTTCTTCACTGGCTGTGATCTTGGCATGGGACTCTGAGAACTTTAGCACCAAAGTGTAAAGGCTGCTGTGACTTAAGTCCTGAATGTCTTTGGTTTTGCTGCAGGCGTCCCAGCCCACTTTCCCCTTGGCTGCCAAAAGTCGCCCCAGAAAATGCTGTTTTGCTCTGCGTACATTTACACACTTTGGGAAATGGCTGCCTGCTGCATTGTCCTGGCACCAGGGATCAGCGGGGTTAGGGTGAAACTGGCGGGCACAGGGCAGTGGCCTGCCCCTGCAAGCAGGAGGACAAGGCCCAGCCGCCACCTCTCCAGAGCTCTGATGGCGCTTTGCACGCAGAGGGCCCCACGTCACACAGATCTATCCAGTGCGTGGTTTGTTCAATGTTTCTGCTGAAGCCCCTCCCGCTCTCTGCAGACCACACCAACTCCTCAGAGCTGGACTTAGACCTCCCCTTGTTAATGCCACAACCCTGAGCCATTTTCTAGTCAAAAAAGAAAAAAGAAATCAAAACAAACAAACAGAAAACACCACATACATTAAAGGAAAAAAATCCCACTGGGTCTGTCAGGGCCCCAGCAGGAAGCAGATGGGCTCTCCAGCAGAACATCCCAAGGAGAGCTTGTCCACAAAGGGTCTCATTACAGGGACATGCGTGGGTGATGGAAACCACAGGGGACACTGCCAGGGCCCCCCACGGTGGAGCTGCCACCACCCCTGGGCCCGAGGGAAGGGAGGGAGGAGACTCGAGCGGGACAGACTCTACCCTGAGGGAGCAGGGAGGAGTGTCCGGGCACAGCCAGCCCGAGGAGCCTCAGAGGGGCAACAAATGCCCCGACTCTACTTCCCGATAACCCTCTGACTCTCTCGTCGGGGGTCCCACCAGCTCACCCCGTGGACGGTAATTCCGAGCTGAGAACCAGTGGAGGAGGATAAAGGGGGACCCAGAGCGGTGAGCAGAGGACGCCGAGTGCGTGCTGTCGCCAACACTGCTCCTGTCGGCCTGGTCTCCCAGAATGATGTCTAGCCACCTAGAGGCAGAATACGGGACGGGAAAGACAAGGCTGACAAAGAAAGGTGGAGAAAGGACTGTGTGTTGGTAAGAAAGTTACTGTGGACCCTGTCGCCAACCACCAGACTGGAAGCTGAGCTTGGAAGAACGCCGCCAAGAGGCACTCGCGTGTCCTCTCCCTGAAGAGTCGAGACACTTTATTCTGTCTCTTGAGTCTGCAGACACTGATTGTGGAAATGCCGTTGCCGTCAGTAGCAGCTGGTTGCAATGAGTTGGCAGCGTTGCTCTCGAGGCTGGGTTCCGTGTCTGACGAGGGCTAGAGGGTGGCACTGGGATAAGCTCCTAGAAGTTGAGATGTGCAGCTTTGTCTGGGGCTCCTGGGTCTTTGGGTAGAATTTTCCCTAAGGACAAGCTGTCCAATCACATCACTGCTATTTTTCTTACTAGATGTTGTCTCTCCCCTACTGGGTTTGGCTAGGAGATTGCATTAGAGTTTTCCAGAGATACAGAATCAATACGATAGGTATATAGACAGAGAGAGAAAAAAGACATTTATTATGAGGAATTGGCTCACACAACTATGGAGGCTGCAAAGTCCAAATGTGCAGCGTGGACCAGCAGGCCGGAGGCCCAGGAGAGCCAGCGGTGACTGTGCAGGCCCAGGTGGAAGGTCATCTGCTGGAGTTTCTCTGGCTTGGGGAGGCCAGTCTTTTTTGCTCTATCTAGGTAGTGGAATGAAGCCCACCCACATCACAGCGGCAATCTGCCTTACTCGGTACTCACTGAATTAAGTGTGAATCTCGTCTGGAAACACTGTCCAAGCTGACATCTGCAACCAGCTATCACAGAAGTGGGCCAGGTGCATCCAGTGAGGATGATGGTGGCAGTCTACCTGGTACTGCTGTGAGAATTCGGATGGGTCCACACCCTTCTGAAACCAGAGGAAAACATGGTGTGGTCGGCAGTCTAACATCAGATCTAAGCAGCGTGACACTACTGCTGACCACTTTCTCCCAGAGGTGGCCTACAGCCACCCTCAACTCCGGTCACTGCCACGTTGAGTTCCTGGGCCAGTGCTCTGCCGAGCCACCTGTTTGCACAAATGCACTGGACATTTGGCCACATGAAAATCTTCCCTTAATCTGCAAGTCATGACCAAAGAGAAACAGAAGATCAAATAACATTCCAGAGGCATTGTCACTGTCGTCACCAACCCAGACGACTCACATGCTAATACATAGTCACTGAGTGAGCAACACGGGTGAATGCCTGGTGATGCTCACTTTGTTTACTCGACCACTTACCTAATTTAAAGATTGTGATGTATCAAAAATACTTTCTGGAAACCATTAAATACCGTAGTTGTAAGATTTCTACAGACCGACGGAGACTGTGAAATAGGATGATTTTCATCAAAGTTGGCTTTGAATTCTCTTGGAGACAGAAGCTTTAGAACTTGACACATTCTTTTCTGTCCTCTAGGACTCCTAAGCCCCCAGGCCTGAGCGGTCCTGAGCATAGGAAGGCGAGGTCTGCGCGGGACCACGTCCATAAACGCGATGCGATGGCAGTTTCTTGGTGAGTGTTGGTCGTGGAGAGTCGATCAGACCACTCGGGTCGAAACTGGACTGATTCCAAACACCTTCGCCCTTCGCCCACTTCGGTGGCGGCTCCGTTCTGCTCCTCAGCAGGGCACGGCAGAAGAGTGCCCACAAGTCCCCCAGCACAGGGCACGGGCTGGCATCCCTGTAGTACACGGTTTGTAGAGAATGAAAGCAGTTTTGGTTTGCTTTTGTACGCGCGCGCCCGGTTCCCGGCGTGACGCTACGGTTTCCGCGCTCGCCTTTGAAATATAGTAAACTCACAAAAGCTACCGTCGAGTTCAGAACAAACACAGGGGGTATGTTTAGTTATTTGTTTTTGTAGTAAAATAAAATATTTATTATCTGCAGACACCTACTGTGAACAGAGGGGGAGGCCACTGCGTTTTATCTTGCCGGTGTCATGTTTGACTTCCATTAGGGATGGATTATAGACCTGTGGGTTTTCATGAATTCAGAAAGTCCACTTTGAACACTGATTTCAAAGCCTACAGGGGGTGTGAGGAATGTAAGAACACAGCTTTGGAGGGAGGAACCTGTTGCATGGAGCAAGCACCTCGTGTTTGATAAGGCAGAGTGGAGGTTCCCTGAGAGAGAGCGAGGGCAGGGCGCTTTTCCCTTAATAAGACGACTTTAAAGGGAGCTTTCCTATTGTTTCCTCCACACTTTCCTCAAGGTGTACACAATTAATTCAGCCTTGGAATCCTGAGAAAATAACCACGGCACCAGTCCGCTCAGCCTTCTCCGTCTCTCTAACTTATCACAGGGAATCTGAAAGTGCGCTGAATCTTCGGGGGCTCCTGTCTCAACGCCGGCACGTCTGCAGGCGACCTGAGCGTGCTCACATGCACACGTGTGCCCGCACCTGCACCCAGGGTGTGTGCACCTACAGAGAGGGCAGCCGGCGCGGGATGGAAGACCACTCTCGGCACCATCTGGAGTCCAACCACGCCTAGACCCCATTCTGAGCTGCACCCTTCGGAATACTTTGGCGCACTGGAGCCTGTCTAACACAGGGAACCCTGGATGCGAGGGGGATGCCCATCCCTCGGAGGAAAAGCCGGAAGAACGATGGAGAAGGAAAGAGTTGAGATAAATCCAGTTGAGGCCCTCAAGAACGGGGAAGACTATCTCGGGAAGGGGCCCGAGTTTGTGCTGCACTGTCGGAGGGGCCAAGGCAGGCCTCGTGGGCGAGGATCTCATGCACTTGGGGTTGGGTCTTGGAGGGAAAGTTCTAACAGCATCCTCAGCGGGCCCGGAGCCACAAATTACTGCAAGACTACTGATCCCTTGGTGGGTGGGATGTGAAAGGTGAGGGGACTGAATTAACAAGTGGGAACAGCTATGGGGCTGGAGGAGTCCCTGGCTCAAGAGCTGAGAAGTCATCTCCAGGTCAACAGTCATCTCCAGGAACGTATCGGGGGGCATGTATGGAAATATGCAAAGGGACTCCTCTGCTTGCTTCAGCCCAAAGGAAGGTCCAGGGACATTCTAGTCCTTGCCCTACAATACCGAGGGCCACACATTTTCTCCTTCCTGTCACCTTGACTCACGCACACCCAGAGACTACTGTGACGGTACTAGCATGAGTACTCCCATCACCCCTGGAGACTTAGATCCAGAGAGCATGACCAGGAACAGACTATTTATCTTTTTCTAAGCAACACAAACCACCTGAATAAGAGTGTTGACTTAATTCTATGCATTTTTCATAACATCCTTTTAAGGACAAGCACAATGGAGGTTTCTGCACACGGGAGCAACACAGAGAACATTCACCTGGGAATCGGGGGTCTTGGTGGGACAGAAAGGCTCTGGCTTGGGTTGGCTCTGTGCGAGTGGCTTTCAAGCCAGTGGCACCAATGGCTTTCTCTGCCAGTGGGAATGTTCTATATTAGATTCTTAATCTAGATTTTAGGAAAAGCAACCCCTTAGGATTTTAGGGTGCTCTAACCCCATTACTCTTTCCTCTTGCTTCCAAATGTAGTTTCCCACGAATATTCAAGGAACCAAGATTCTGCCTGGGAATGTGACTGTGCCTGGGAGGCCCCCGCCATGCCGATGGCAGTGAGGAGTGACTGCTCCATGCCATGTGTTTTAGAAGCTGTGCCTGCTCCCACTCTGTCCCTCTGCAACTGGGAGCTTTTCACACTTGGGCCTCCTTAACCTGCAGCTCAGGCGCAGACGGGCCTGTGTTCACACTTCGGTCCTCAACCAAAAGGAATGTACGTTTGACCAAGACCTCCATCCTGGGCATCCTGGAGGCGGGGGCTGAGATCCCCGGGGGTAGCTCACAGCCTGGCCTGCCACAGGCCATCCATTGTGTTTTATTCAACTGAGATGTATGGCCAGTGAGCATATTATACATTTTTGAGCTTGCCAAAGTAACACACTGTGCTTATGTTTTCCTTTTTAATTTCTAAATTTCTTAGGCTTTAATAGCAGCTTTTATTTGTTCAGGTATTCAACAAACACTAATTGAGCAAAAGCAAGACAGAAGAGCTCTCAGCTCTTCCACAACATGAAACATGACAAGCTGTGTCCAAGTGTGGGTGCATCTCCCCAGCTGCTTCTGGCCGGGGGGTTGGGGGGGGGAGGGAGGGTGAGCAGCAGTCTGACACCTCATCCCCTGGCACAGCCTGTCCAACTCCTTTCTAACCGTCCACCCACCTGCCATCAGAGTGCCCAGCAGCTACACCCCAGTATGTCACCTTTTTAGCTGCTCCTTAGTGCCCACGTGAGACACCCCAGCCCACGTGCTACTTCATAGCAGGGTGCTTGGCTGTGTCTCAGAGAGCCAGCCGGCGCTGTAAATGTGCCCAAGGGTGACACGTGAGCAAGTGAACTGTCTGTGCACCTTGTGAAATATTCACTCCTGGCTCTGGATTCTCCTGGAACCCTCTCTGGAGGCTGCGGATTACCTAGCAGCCCGGCTTGGCACGGGCGCTGGAGCAGGAATCCCTGAAGCAGATTAATTATGGACTTCCGAGCTGGGGATACCGATATCATTGATTTCCAGGAACGGTTTGCGTGTGGCTCCCAACCAAGCTGCAGCTAGCTGGTGGGAAGAAACAGGATTATCACTGAGGAGGGCCATTATACTGGGGGTCTGTGAGTCTGCCTGAGACCTGGACCCCTGCCCAGCCTCAGCAACAGCCAGACCAGACTGGGCAAAAACGCTTAGAGCTTGGTGGAGTCATCGCCATTGGGGAACTGTCACATCTGACCTTTAGAATACTTGGACCAACCTCTAAAAGCCTGTGGATTTGGAAGGGCAAAGGAAAGGAGAGTCATGCCTGCTCCCGGGGATGAGAGTTCATCCTCCTTGAGGTTCCTTCTTCATTCTCCAAAGACACGTAGAAGCGACCTGGGGACAAAGTGGCCGCTCCCCTCCCTTCACTTGTCCCTGCTTCTTTCCTTTTCTAATTTGCTCTTTCTTCCAAAAGCACATCATGGAAACTTGTTGAGTTTGGACCAAGAGCCTCTCATTGGCAGGCTTGGCTCTGCCGTGATGGTAGAAGCAGGATTACAAGAAACCCTTTAGCAGCCGACTGTCTTTGAGGCTCACAGAAGGATGCACTGAGCACTTCTCCTGCAGAGCGTGGCTCGAAAAGAACTCTCACTTTCTAAGACCCCCAACAGTGCACGCCCATGTGCCTTAGGAAGTTGTAATTTCACTGCTGGAAAGTTGAATTTCCTGTTTTCCCTGATTCATGTATCAAATCAATGCTGTATCATACTACATAAGAATATCTCAGACAGTTTTTAAAAGTATTGTTTTTTTGTTTGTTTGTTTTTTTCCCCACTTAATGAAGTGCTATCTAAAATGGTGCCTTCTGCAGCTCCTCCCCTGAGTGGTCTTCTTAGCTGGGTGTGTTGGGGACAGTGAAGCAGGACATGTCATTTCACATGCCTGCAGTGACTTGCAGCAGCTAGTCTGGCCACTTGTCCCTGAGTTTAAACAGCAAGCTTGCAAGCTTGCAGCAGAGGGGCACAACTGGTTCAGCCCGCACTTCCCCCGTGGCTGTCCTCAGCCTGCACGCTCCCTTCCTCGCTAGAGCACACACCTTTCTGGCCCTGGGGAGGCTGCAGAGGGCCAGCACGGGCAAGGCAGGTCTGCCACAGCAGCCATGTTGACCGTACCACTGGAGAAAAACCATCTCATATTAAACCCAAAGCAGTTATGTCATCGGATCTAAAATGTGCATGATGTTTCATGACAAAATGCAGGATTTCCATTCAGCAAATATTTAATCAAGTCCCTGCAATAGCCCAAACACTGCTAAAGGTTCTTTACAGCTCAAATGTACCAAGCACACTCTTTGAGCCAGCGGCTGTATTCGTTAGGAGATAGGAGCCTTTTTATTTCTTTTATTTTTTGCCATAATTCCCAAATTTCAATAACAATGTAGAACCTGTCGACCTAAACTTCCTCCCTGAACTGCTTGGCCTGGCCGCCTCACCCCCTGACACCACTTTGCCCCCCTCTCCCTAGCGCTCTCCTTCAGCCAAACCACACGACTCACGGCGCATGCAAAAGCCCACACTTCCTGGCATCTCCGAGGCCTTGCTGAGCTACTCTCTTTTCTACCTGGTGAGCACCTACCCTGCCAGGAATCCTTCTCTGCCTGCTCCTCTGACCTGCCAGGGTTAGGGGTTCCCGAAGCACCCCACGGGCATAGTTCCCAGTGTCAGTGGTGGCAGCTGTCCACCAGGTCCTCATGCTCTGCTCAGAGCCTATCCCCACAGCAGGCTCTGGGCTCTTGGGAAGGGCAGGTGCACAGCGTTTGCCGCTGCAGCCTCGGTCCCGACGCCACACCTGGTTCTCAGGGGCTACGGGGTGAATGAGTGAAGGAACAAGTTAAGCTAAAATACACCATTCCCTTGATATTCCATTTTGAAATGTTGAGAAAAAACAAGAGTGTCAACTTGAATATTGCCTGTAGCCACTCCAACACAGGGAGGCCAAATGTCTATGTGTGGTGAATTGAGGAGAAATTTGGTCTATGTCTTGAGACACTGCAAAGCCCAATGGTCAGGGGACAAATATTAATAGGTCCTAATTAGGTCAAAATTACAAATGGGGTGGCAGTTCTGAAATGGGTCAGTGACAAGGACGATACAGGAGTGTCTGCCAAGGAACCCCTCACCTGTGGGCACACCTGCAGTGCGTGCTGCCGGTGCCCACCCAAATACCCGCTTCCTGGTCCGTTTCCGGAAACTATAGGGTTACCTACCCCCATGTGCTCCTCGGCTGCAACAAATCACTGACAGAAATGGGGTACAAGGACCAGTTGTCTCATACCCGGGGACCTGGCAGCCCACCCCAGGGTCAGGCCAAGGCTAGGCTTTGGGGAGACCATGGCCCTGCTGGCCTCTGCCCCTTCTCCTGCCTCCTCCTGTTAAGGTGTTTCCTGGGGCACATTCCCTCAGCTGGCCATACATGTCCAAATCCCTGCCCCAGGCTCTGCTTCTAGGAGCCTGACCTCAGGCAAAAGCCACATGAGGGACCCCTTAAGGTTTGGGGTGCTGTAAACAGGGCTACGGAGCTCAGAGGCACCTTTCGGTCAACTAAAATCTACCCACTAAAAGGAACCCACACTTCAGATATGTGAAACAGAAAAATATGAGGAAGGAAATATTACATGCACTTAAAATGTCCACAAAGGTACAGGTGGCCGGAGCACGTATTATAGACACTGTATCAGTTTCCCTGGGCTGTTGTAACACATTTCCACTAACTTCGCTGCATAAAACAATAGACCTTTGTTCCCTCCTTGTCCTGGAGGCCAGAAGTGCAAACCCAAGGTGCCAGCAGGGCTTATTCCTTCCGGAGGTTCCGAGAGGGAATCTGTTCCCTGCCCCTCTCCCACCTTCTGGTTGGTGGTTGCCGGCAGTCCCGGTGCTCCTTGAGTTTCAGTGTGTTTCTCCAAAGTCTGCTTCAGTCTTCAAAATGTCTTCCTCTCTGCGTGTCCTTTTGTCTTCCCCTGCTCTTATAAGGACCACTGTCACTGGGTTGAGGTCTCATCCTACAGTTTAATTGAGTCTGTAAAGACCCTTTTCCAATAAGGTCACATGCATAAGTTCTGGGTGAACATGTCTTTGGGGGCCACAGTTCAGCCCACTACAGACCTTATAATCAAAGGTCCTTCGCCAGGGTTCAAAAGGTGAGAGTCGACACATTCTGGACAACTAGGTTTCCCTCCCTGTACCCCAGCCACGGGTCCTCTGGGACAGGGCACTGCTTCTACAGCCTCTCACAGCAAACCGTCTTCCACTGTCACCTGCCAAAGATAATAAAGGGCTGGGGGCAGTGCCAAGAGTCCAGCATCTATAAAGCAGCCATCTTCAAATGAGATTACTCTCAGCATCCTTCCAGGACAGCAGGCGAGTTACAGTTCGAAAACTCAGAACCTTTGATGACTAAGAATTTGGTCCTGAGCTTATTTATAAACCTCAAAAATGGCCAAGATAGATTTACATGAAATCATTAGCATTAAAAAAAATCAAACATTATGCCTAGCATATTCAACTATTATTCATTTCCTCTTCGCCTTTCACTGTTCAGATTCATCAATCATGTGTGACACTCCTTTCAAGTCAAGATTTACTTTGAAAGCCGCTGGAGTATGCACCGCACCTAAGACTGCAAGACCACAGAGCTTGAGAGCATCCTTGGGAACTCGAAGTGCAAGTGCAGCCCATCTTTCATCTCCAAGCCATCCCTGTGGGCCCGGCCTGGAGCCATCCTGGCCACTAACAGTTCTGGTTGGTTCTTGCTATGGATCGAATGTCCCCTCCAAAACACATGTTGAAACTTAATCCCCAGTTGGGCAGTACTGAGAGGTGGGGCCTTTAAGAGGTGATTGTATCCTGAGGGCAGAGCCCTCAAGAATGGATTAATCCAGTCATGGATTAAGGGGGTAATGGATTAGTGGGTTATGGCGGCAGGGGAACTGGTAGCTTTCAAAGAATAGGAAGAGCCTGGGCCACTTCCTTAGCGTACTCAGCCCCCTTACCCTGGGATGCCTGGTGCTGCCTCTGGTCTCTGCAGAGTCCTCACTAGAGAAAGGTTCTTGCCAGATTCAGCCCCTTGACCTTGGACTTCTCAGCCTCCAGATCTGTAAGAAATAAATTCCTTTCCTTACATATTACTGAGTTTCAGGTATTTTGCTAAAAGCAACAGAAAACAGACTACTAGAGGGCTCTCTTTGCATTCACCCCTGCAGAGCTCCCCTCCCCACCCCAAGGAAATGCAAGGGCTGTGACAGGCAGAGCATGCAGCACCTTGGAAAAGGTAAAGTTTCCAGCCATGTGGTCATGGCCATATTAAAACAATTATAGTGATTTATTGTCTGTGTCCAATGGCATAGTCTGGTTGCGAAGGCACAGAGGGGTTGTTGGGAAATACACTATAGCCTTTGTGAGTCGGTGTGGGCCTTAGCAGGAAACGGATGTGGGTGTGACCAAGTTGCAAGCACTTGGGCTCTGCAGTGCCGGTGTAGCTGGGATGCCATGTGCAGGTGTGGAGATAGGATCCACTGTGGCTCTGTCAACATCAGGAGCTTCTGACATGCTCCTATAGCCGTGAAGGAAATAGTCTACAGCATAGTGCTTTTACTTTAAAATATTCTCTATTTGATTAATTTGGCCAATAAGTAGCCAAATGAGAGCCGTGTGGTGATTTGTTTCAAAATCAAATGATTTTATATGGGAAAATAGGAATTATGGCTCTGATTATGATATTATCATTATTACAATTATTTTTAATTAAGAATTTTTATTAGACCTCATCAACTGAAGTTAATGGATGTGCTGTGAAATAGATTTGCTCCCCCATATGAAAGGGTCTTCATCAGGACAAGAAGCCACGGAAAAATTATGCACTTTGACGACATTAAAGATGCCACAACCGTGTTCCTGAAGGACCAGACAAGGGGACGTGCCTTGGTGAAGACATTTTCCTGAAATTTTCCACTTTCTCAGCGCCTGACCTGAGCACCTGGGGGGTTAGGCCAGAACTTTAGGGCATGTCTGGGTGCCTTGTTCTCAGGGATGACCTAGATTTTTCATCCTTTTGAGTGCACTGGGTCTGGACTCAGAAATGAGGATTAGCGACGGGAACGTCTACACCCCAGCGTGGTGGTGTCAGAGCCCCCGGTATTCTGCCACGTCCCATCCTGTTAGCAGTGACTGGTCAGGTGGGGAGCGGGGCACTGTCCCCCTCCACCGGGCAGGGCTGTCTGCAACAGATAATCAGGAGTTGAACACCCCCCACACTCAGCAGCGTAAAACTCACTTTAAATTAACGTCAATATATTTCTTTACATCCACAGCCTCTTGGAGGAGCTAACGCAAAACAAACCAAAGTGGGGGGGAAAAAAAATCTCAATTGTTTGGGGGATTTTAAGAGAATTTTTTAATATCAGATTAAGCCTATTTTGATTGTAAATCTATTTTCAGCTCAACATTACCAAAGAATATTACAAGAAAACTCGGTTTTACGAAGTTATTATGGTTTAAATCGTTCTCTCTCGGCTCTTCCTCTCTGACTTTCCCTCCCGCACACTTCCCCTCTCCAGAGGATCTAAAAATAAGCCTGGAGCTATCCTTGTCAGCGCTCCCGGTTCACCCCACAGGCTAAGCAGTTCCTCACACCTTACCTTCACGATTTTCAAGGGTTCCGCGGGAGGATCCGGAAACAAAGGTCGCTTCGGGGCTGGGACGTAAAAGGAAGCGGAAGCGGAGCTACGTGTGTCGTGGAAAGAACCGCCATCATCATCTCGCGGGATTTCCCGCGCGCGTCCCAGTCTCTGCTGAGCGCGTGGAAGGCTCTCGCGAGAGGAGGAGGACGGGCCTTGGTGGGCGGGCGCGCTCGGGGCGCGCTGTGGAGACTACTCGAGCCTCGTCTCCTCGCCGGAGCGCTTGGCTTCCAGCCCCTGAGGCGCGGATTCCCGGGCCTGTTCTGAGGCCGCTTCGGGCCCGGGAGCCTGAGGCAGCGAGGGGTGGAAGCCACTGGGCAGCTGCGGCGCGTCTCCCAGCCGCGACCTCCGCCTGCCGCCCCGGCAGCAGAGCGCGGAGCGGGCGTCGTGGCGGAAACGTGTCCCCAGCGATGGCCGCGCCCGGAAGATTCCCTGGCACGGGCCCCTCGTCGCCCAAGCCAGGGTCGCCTCCCCAGAAACACCACCGCGCACGTCGCCAACCAGCCTTCATCAAGTGGAAGCGAAAGATGTTTCAGCAGTGGCCGTCGCCGACGTGCCACGAGATGGACTCGGTGTGTGGGAAATTGCTCTGTGAATACAAACACATTTCCCGGCCCAGCGGTTTCCTCTGAAAGCTTAGCTCTGGCTTTGGTGGCGTTTTGAGGAGCCCTCTGAATTTGACACAACCGCGTCGACTCCCAGCGGAGACAGGACCCGGCTGGCGGCGGCGGTGGCAGGGGTACGTACAGCCTTCCCGAGCTTCCGGGGAATAGCGGAAACGGGGCCCTCACTCTCGGGGCCCTTGCTGCGTGCTAGGCTCAGAGCAGGCGGCCTGGCAGCCCCGGGCTCGTTTAGGTCCAGGTGGGTGCTGCACAGTTCCTCTATTTCCTGCGCATTTTGTCACTTGTTAATGTTTCTGAAATTGGGATGTGGCGATGTGTGTTCTGTCTTGGCAAGACACGTATCGCCACATTAAATGCGCACATCAGTTCAAAAGCACGCCATTGATTCAAGCCGTTTTAGAAGAGGGGTAATAGGGCGCTACGATCCCCATTACAGCCGAGGCAGTCTGAGAGAGAGACAAAGGAACCTGCCCATGGGCTGGGGGACAAAGTCCGGGCCCACGTCTGCCTCCTGCAGGAGCTTGGCTTTGACACTTTTCTCATTGTGAGTACCTGTGAGAAAAGCAGAGCTAATTTTTGTGCTCTGAAAGTCCCCACTGCTAGAGGAAAGGTAGGGATATTTGGGGCATATCCCTAAGATTCGGAGGTTGATGTTACCGAACGAGAACGTAGTTTTCTTTGTCTCTGCACACCTGGTACCAGCACACTGCAGTACCGGTGGCTGTTGGGGAGGGGGAAGGAGGGCAGTGATGTGGCTCAGGATGGCAGGGGTGTGGCACTTCATAGCTCGACTTTCCCTGTCACCTCTTACTTTCTTCCAAGTTCCTCCATTTTCTTCTCCTTTTCTCTTTCTCTGAGCACCTTGGTACCACTGGTGCTTTTGTGGGCTCCGATTAGCTTCGTAAACACCTATGGAGGTCACCGCCTCTCACGTGGTCTGGTGTTGGCCCAGAGTCTACAGTCGGTCATTTTTGTGTGTAGCAGTGATGCCACATGCTTATTTCAGTAACACTGTGTGGTCCAGGCGTGCAAGTGAGTAGGAAGTCTTTGTCAAATGATCCACTGCGGATTAAAAAGGCCACTTCATCAGTGTAACTTTATGCTCATGTAAATGGGCATAAGTGATTGGAGCGTGGGCCGTAGCTGGGGTGCGAAAGTGATTGCTTTATGGGAAAGGAGTCTTCTTCCAAGCTCTTTCAATTTCCTAATGATCCAGCTCCCAGAATCCCTTTCAAGGCCATTTTATTGAAAGTTCACATGCTCAGGAAGTGGGGGAGCTGCCCATCAAAGTCGAGCTGCGCACAAACACGGCCCCAGCTTCCTCCCTGTGCACCACATTCTCAGACCTGGCAGTCTCAGGCTGGAGCTGGCCCAGGCCGCACAGCCTCTTGGTGCAGGCAGCCTCACTCTTCATTTCACATGTCTTTTCTCGGTGCGTCAACATTAGGTCCAGTGTGTGGAATCTGAGGAACTAAGGATTGCTCCTGGGCAGAAAGATGGACAAGAAAGCTAGTGGGATGCCCATGTTTCCTAGAGGAATGTGCTGTCATGAAGCCAAGGTGCACGCCGCCTCTTTTCCAGGATGGACTTTTTCCCACGTTTGCCTGGAGGAGCCGTCCCAAGCAAGCCAAATAGATAAGGTGCTTCTGCTGAAAAGCTCTGGCCAAACTTCACCAGGCTTTTGGCTATTTTATAAAGAAATTACATTTAAAATGTCAGCTTTTCTCCAAGAGAAAGCCATTTCTATCTGATTCATAAGACCCTCCTACCCTGGCCACCTTGCCCGCCAACATGCAGTGAGTGTCTCTATCCTATGGAACAGAGCACTTGCACCTCTTCCTCAAGGCTCTTCCTGCAGCCTGGGCACTCACACTAGGGGAGCGAGGATGCCATCCGGGACAGAGCAGCAGTGGACTGCACTTGCCAGCACATTTGCTAGAAGCTCTTCCTACATCTTGCTTCACCCAAAGGCAAAATCGCACAAGAGGAGAAAAAGCTTAGGGTTAGTGTTTGGGGAGATTCGTAATGACCTGCGAAGGCGGTTGGGGGAGATGCTGCTGGTGTATGGAAGTCAGTGGAGTCCTAGGCTGCACTCTTGAGTCCAAACATTCCGGCAGCATCTGAGTGACTGAGCCAAGCCTCTCAGAGCAGGAGGGACACTGTTCTTGGGTGTCTTATTTCACAGAAGGACTTGAACCTTTATATTATATTGCATAGTTGTGTTATGAAAAATTCCAGATTTCCAGAGCTATTTTTAATATTCTGGTGAGTTTTTAAACTGGAGAAATGTCCTAAAATAAAATGCAGGTAATGAAAGGGACAGAGACTGTGCCAACAGAATACAGAAGTCTTTAAGTCCGTGTATGAGAAAATCAGTCCTGCGCCTTGTTTGCAGAACAGAAAGTAGTTCTAGAGGCCAAGAGTAAGAACTGCTCTGCAGATTTACCACAGTTGCAAGAAGTATGGCTCTATTGTCCTGAAACAGAAAGAGACGCCAGAGACAAGGCAACGGGATAACAACGGGGGGCCCGGCCCTGCCTTCTCTGGACAGTGGCTCCCAGCCGTGTCTGATGCTCCAGGGGTGGCCTGTCATAGACATATAGAGAGAGACTTTTTAAAAGGTATGTCAATAGATAGACACAGTTACAGACGGAAGAATAAAGACATGTACAGACACAGATGAACATGGACACACAGGTATAGACAGACACAGTCTGGATATGGACAGACATGGATACACGGACGTAGCATAGACATAAATATCAGAGAGAAAGAGGATGGAGATAGGAATGTAGAAATGGACTCACATGGAGCGGAGCACAGGTGTAGACGCAGGTAGCTGGACACGGATATGGAGAGACACATGCTCAGTCCGCACGTGTCTGCCTCCTGGGTGCTAACTCCGGGGGTTTTAGGAAAGAAAGTTGCACACCCTGCTTGCAGCAGGCCCAGCTCAGTAGGGGCAGGACCTTATCTTAGTTGCTTCAGTACCAAGTGACAGTAGTCCTTGTGGTAGAAGTAAGAACCACAGGCTGCAAGAGCCAGCGGAGGCCCTGACGCAGCCTAGGGAGGAGGCGCTGGGGCGGGCAAGAGGCAGCGGGCCAGCCTGGGAGCCATGGGAGCGGAGGAGGAATAAAGATGACGCAGGTGGGCAGCATGCACAGGGTTTGAGGACGTCCGTACCCTTGTTTTTGGCCTCCATGTGAGTGTGGGTGCATGTACAGCTTGTGTGCCCCCAGCACACCAGTTCAAGTGGGGCTTCCAGGGTTCCCCGCAGAGACTCACTGTCAATGTGGCATAACACAGCTTTCTGCAGGGACTGGGAAAAAAGGAGGCAGGAGAGGCCTCTGACCTCAGGTGCTGTGGTCTCCCCGAGGAGGACATTGACACGGCACTGGGAGAGAACCTGAAGTAATCAGTCAGAGCCCGCAGGCTGGAGCTTCCCAGTGTGTGGTCCGAGAGGGTTTCTTCCCAGTGTGTGGTCCCAGTGTGTGCCAGGGTTGCAGGAACACTGAGCTCGCAGATGAGGTCTGGGTGAAGGAGGGAGCAGGGCCGGAGCTGTGGCCGTTGCAGAGCATCCCAGGAAGCGTGCCAGCCACTGATTGTCCACTGAGGGCTTCACTCCCTTGGAACCTTCCACTAGTAGAAGCCACTTAAGCATGACCACCATCTGGGACACTGCGGAGGACAGAGACCTTGGAGTGTCCAGAAAGGTTGGAATGAGAGGCCAGGGGAGGGAGTCCATTGGGACGAAGCTATGAGGAGGGACGGGACACTCCAGCACAGATCCCAGGAAAGGACACCGTTGTCATAGGTGATCCCTATGTGCTGGCACTGCTGCAGGACGGGCTGAGCTAAAATCCTGCACACTGACCTTCACTGATTCTCAAGACCCGTGAACTAATGCCCCTCCCGTCCCTACCCACAGCTCTTTGGGGCACTGCACCCTCGTTTGGCCCACCCTGCCTGCACCCCGCATTCCCCCAGGGGCTGACTGGCAGCAGAGGTAGGGCCTCATGGCTGCTTTGTCGGCTGATGAGGTTTGTCCCAGACCCTCATCATCCCTGAGGATTTTTGAAACCTTGTAACAGAATCTTCTTGGCAACAATTAGAGCTCATCTTCTATGCAAATCTCTGGAATCTAGGACAGGAACCCATGCTTCTATCTTCACCAGAGCCAGGCGCTTCCAGGAGGCATCTCACTGAGATGCTTTATGCTTTCGTGGTCCTAACCCAAGGAGGCTGTGCTCCTGGGGGAGCTGCCTGAGAAAACTGAGTACTGCTGGCAGGTGACAGTCTTGCCATTTCATGGCAGAGCACAACTGTGAACTTACTATGCCAATGCAAATCTATGCCCCAAGCCAAAATTGAGCCTGGAACTCATGTCAGAAAACCAAAAATGCCCAATACCTTCTATTTGCACTTCCTTCCCCCAAACTTGGTGATCTGGACAAGTGGGCCTGTGTTTTTCATAGACTCAGTTGATGGATTCCTCTCTAAAACTAGTGTGTAAATCTTGAATGCAAATCCAGAGCACATTTGGTTATAATCACTACTAATTTCATTCAGATTTTTGCAAAGCAGAACAATACAGATTTCTGCCATCACTTAAAGTATTTACATGCTGAAGAGACTTAGCAGGTCGAAAACAGGAGTTTAAAAAGAACACTCAGACCATCTTTGCCTGCCTCCCTGTCACACAGTCCAGACCCAGGCCTCCACACTGGGGGTATGGCGAGCTCGCTGCGGATAGCAGTCGTGTCCCTGAGTGGGTGCTTAATCTTCCAGCAATGGTGATGAAGGGAAACTGAGGCATAAGAGGAGAGGATGAAGGACACACTTCTAAACACTGAGAAGCAAATGGTGAGCTCCCTGCACACCCTATTTACCATCTCAGGCCTCGTGATGCACCACTCTCACCTCTCAGTGTATTTATTACAACTTCCCATGTCAGGAAGTTGCTGTCGGCAAAGTTTTTCTAGTGGAAACCTGGAGTTGTCGCTGGAGCTCCAGAAGGAGGTGGGAGTCATATGGTGCCTCTGGTCAGGGATCCACAGAGGGTCAGGCCTGGATCACCGGGCAGCAGGGGATGACACTTGACCTTCAGCAGTGGCTTTATCAGGCTGCTCCAGAGAAATCTCAGCTCTCCTGACACCACCATGGGTGTCCATTCCTTTCCATTCAGATTTATCCAAGTTAGGTCCACCATTGTCCCCAAGGCCAGGGCCACCTCTCAGGGCCACTGGAGAAGGCTCTAGGAAGCCCAAACCCAAGACAATTGTTCATGAAGAAGATGTCAGACCAGGCCTTGGGGGGCTGCTTGTTCTTGGTTCCAGAACCTGTCAGAAGGCTCAGAGGACAGCTGTCACGTTTAGAATGAATCCCAACTCGACTGGTGATGGGTCTGGGCATCAGGAAAGTGGCCCAACTCTCTAGCCTCTGTGAGGAGACAGCATGGGGCCACCCACGGGTCCCACCGGGCTGGGGCTTCTGTCCAGAGAGCGGGGCCTTCCAGAACAGCACCTGCTCACCAGTTCCTGCTGTTGTTTGAGTTGTGTCCTTCCAAAAAGATACATGGAAGCCCAACCCCCTGTACCTCAGAATGTGACTTTATTTAGAAATAGGATCTTCACAGAAGTAATCAAGTTAAAATGAGCTCACTAGGGTGGACCCTAATCCAGTGTGATTGATGTCCTTACAAAAGGGGAAATTTGGAGAAAGAGACAGATACACAGAGAGTGGAGACGATAGGAGACTTGGGGAGAACCCCAGGTACAGAGGGGGACGGGGAGATGCATCTCTAGCCAGGAATGCCTGGGGCCCCAGAGGCAGGAGAGAGGCTGGGGAGGGGTCCTGCCCTAGCGCCTTCCACCTTGATTTCGGATTTCTGGCCTCCAGAACCGGGAGACATTAAATTCCTATTCTCTGAGCCCCCCAGTGTGTGGAACTTTGTCACGGCAGTCCAAGAAAATCAATATACTTCCCCTTCCCAGCTCCACACACACACTCAGGCCTTCCCCAGTGTTGCAGAGGGCAGGCACGGGCCTGGGAGCTCCTGCGTCCTGCCCCACCACACCTAGGCAGGGATTGTAGCCTTCTAGAGGGGTTGGCGGGGGTCGCCCATGTCCAGGTCTCCAGCGTGTAGGGGCACAGAAGGAACTCCCTCCCAATGGCATCACCCCGACTTCTGCGTTCCAGCCACGAGCAGTAGGAAATAGTGCTCTGTTCTACCACCCGTATCCTTGAACTCAGCTGGGGCTGCGCCGGTAATCAGACAATGAGGCCCAGTCTCTTCCGATTTGGAGCCTGAGGCTATCCCATGACCTCTGGGAAATGAGTTGATCGTTTCAATCAAATGATAACTATGTGGGGTCACTCCCCGTCACAGGGCTCCAGGAGGCCAGCCAGGCCCTGTGTTTGTCTGAGCCCATCAGAGAGTGTCAGTTCCAATGAGTGGCCTTGCCACTGTGCGGAGGACTGTTACCTGGGAGCAAGACCAAGCAGGGCGGAGCTCAGGGCCTGTGCTCTCCGGGTGGACAGAGCCAGCCTGGTCCTGCTGGCTCCCACTAAGTGGGCCTTGGAGGTCAGCTCCACGAGGCAGCCGAAGCAGAGGGTGCAGGGCTGAGTTTCGTGTTCACTGGAAGGGAAAAGAGGTCCCCTCCTGGGCCGTGGAGCTGAAACATGTCACATTTCTGCAGCCACATCATACTTCTTGCTCTTTTTCCCTGTGTCTCAGCACCTCCCTTTGGGTGAAAATAATCACATTTCCCAAGCAGCACGTGTACAGGTTCCTGGCCAGAAAGGGAGATGGGGAGTCCTCCAGGAAAGGCCTGCAGCCTGTCACAGTGCCCCTCTCTGAACCTCAGGACACCTAGTGCCTCCACCTGGTGCAGAGTTGTGGAGGGTGGCCACACGTGCTCTCACACATGTGCCACCTGATCCCAGACACCCTCTTAATCCAGTAACATCCTCTGAAAACTTAAAGGCCTAATAATCACTGACTTGATCAGATCCTGTAGATTACATAAGTATAGTTTTGACCTTTCTTAACCATCTGGATAATTTAACTAAATGTAGACTTAATGTGGGCCTGTGCACATGGATGTGTTTCATGTTTGCACTTAATTGACCATGGTGACCACAACCTTTTCACTCTAAGCTCTGCTTCTCTCATAAAAGGAGATAATTTGAAAAATAGGAAGAGCAAGATATTTACGGTGATAAACTCACTCCCAGCCCGGCCAGCTTCCTGGACTGGGTTTTCCTAACGCTGTCTAAGAGCACAGTTCCAGGACTTAGTCCTCTTGTTACAATGCTCTGTGCCAGGAGTCGAATAACAAGATACTCAGTTCTTGGGAGGAACACAGCCCATTGCATGTTCTGCTGCTCATCCCATAGGGGAAATGTCACTCCAATAAAAGGGAATGAGAACAATCCCCAATTCCTCACCCAGGGAGTGGCCACAGGTGGCTTTAATCAACCTACCAGGGTTATTCAACTCTCAGAGTTGTGCATGCTGATCAGCCATGTGGCTCCCAGATCTCACCAGGCCTGGGAACACTGACACACTTCCACCCAGGACCCAGAGATGGGGTCGCAGTTACTTGGTGAATGGAGTCAGGCCAGACTCATAGAGGCTGCAGAACCCAGTCTTTGCCCAAGCCATGGAAGGAGCTCTAAGACTCCTGCAGGATGTTTGCCCAGGGAGACCCTGTGTTCCATGCCCAACACCTGTTGTCCTCAGTTACTCACCCCAATTCTTAGACCCAGGTAGCACAAGGATGGGCCTGTACCCAACTAACCACATTGTCTACAATTCTGCCCCCTCAATTTGGGATTAGGTTCAGGACAGCAGGCTGGAGTCGTCCTCAGGAGGTGCATCAAAGCCAAGAGTGACCCTGGGTGTGGTCTCAAAACAGCACCTGAAGTGGCAGTGACCACTGCCCCCAGCAGTGGGACTCACTGGCATCCTGGCCCTGGGAACCATGCCTGGTGCATGCTCAGTGCTCAGCAAGCATTTGTTGGTGAACTAAATGCACAAGAGCCCAGCCAGGTTGTCTCCTGGGCGAAGAGAAATGCGAGAGGAGCAGCCCATGGCCACACAGAGAATGGAGTGTGCCCCAGGCCAGCTTTGAGGGTCTCCATCCTGGTGACACAGCAGGTTGCAAGAAGTCAGAGAGGCCGGGGAGGGGCTGACAACAAGCTCCCGGAGGGCTGGGGCCCTCCAAAGTTTTGTCATCAGCAAGTGGGAGGGTACATATCTGGAGGAAAACCAGCAAGGAGACCTGGGAACAAAGGTTTATAGAAAACCAGGGAGGAAGTGCTGAGAGGTAAATAAAATAAAATAAAATCACCTTTTCCTTCGAGTAGCCACATCGGGGAGAAGCATGGTCCTTGGCCTTGCAGTGGGATCAGTCACTGCTCTGTGTTCGGCTTCTTAGCTCTCTCCAGGCTCTTAGGGCTCTGAGCAGTTTTTGAGTATCCTACTTATCAAGTCCATGGGACAGGGAACTAGGATGATCATCTTTGCCAAGCCTGTATTCCATAGTCCTAAAACCCCACCCTAGAGTCAGCCAACCCTACATGTTGGACGAGGCAGTGAAAGTATTAATATTATAGCATCTCTGTTGACATTCAGAAACATTCAAGGAATGGGAATTTAGCACCAGCCCATAAGGAACCCACCCTTAATTACATAGTCAGGTGGGAAAATCTGTGGGCACCTCCAGATTCCCAACAAGGAGGCTCCAGGGGCCTTTGTGGGCGGTGGCGGAAGGATCGTGTGAAGGGGAGGAGTGACGACTGCACAGCTTGGCCCCATTGCTGTGGAGAAAGCTCAAACCTAGTTCATGGAGCATCTTTGGGTGGAAATAGATACGTTTTGGAGGAGTTACAACTCTTATGAAAACTGACCCAATAGGATACAGACACTTGGACTCAAGAATATTAATAATATTTTCCAATGTACACAGTGCTTTTCTCTTCCCAAATAGCCTTTTTCTGAAACATATTCCACAGCCTTTCTCTGTCCCCCCCGGCACACTCAGGTATGAGAAACCTGATGCCTGCACATTTCCTTTCTGCGGGTGAAGGAAGAACAAACTGCATTTTGCCAGGTGAACAGGAGCATAAATTCACTGAGATTTATGTCACTAATCAGATCGCAGGTCTGGAGAAATGATACCAGACTGGGATCCCCATATTAAATGCATCAACTTTAGGAACGATTCATTTATTTATAAGAAAAGAAAAATACAAAAATGGTGGAAGAGAGCCAGTTATTTTTCATCCAACTCCTGCTTGGTTTTTATGATTGAAAAATGGAATAATTTAATGGAACAGGTATATGCACTATGTACGATGCCTGCACACTCCCCCTAATGCAAATCGGCGTCTGACAGTGGAGAAGGGAGGGCATGCCAGGAGGCACTTCTACATTTGGAGAGTTGAGGAGCATAAATCTGAGAGGGAGATTAAACTCAAGCTTCATAAAGCTTGCTCAGCCCCCAGTATAAGGATATGAAATAGAGCTCTGGCTTCTAACTGCATCAAATTGGATAATGGACTGATACTTTGTCATGAAGTCATCATGGAAAACCTCAACTGACCTCCGATCCCAGTGTTCATCTGAGTAATGCTGGAAGGTAGGTTGCGGAGATACACCAATCCACCAGGACTCTGGTGCTTCTCCCAACCATTACTGGCCATTTGCATAATGTAAATAGAAGCTCTTTCCTGAAGCTGAAGGCCAATATGCCCAAGGACCTTCTTGGTCCATTAAAAAGACAATTTTATCTGTAAAATAATGGGAACCGCCAGACTGGGGTATAGAAATGGACAATTTTACGTATTTAATTTTGCACAGAAATATGTTTTAAATGAAATACTACCTGACAGATAAATTGCTTGGCTTTGTGCATGCAACAGATTGATTTAGTGTTCCCAGCAGTCCAGATGGCTGGCGACAACTTTGTAGGTGCTTAAACATCTTAGAACATGAAGGCATTTTCTTCACTAATGCAAAACATTTGCAGAGTGACCCCAGTGTATAATCATTTTCTTTTAACCTGAGAAAAGATCAGCCTTAGAGTCATAAGATACAAATGGGCTGAAGTAACCCATACCTTCTTTAAAACAAAGGGACAGTTATATGTACCGTAATCATGGTTTAATAGTGACCCAAAATTAAAATGCTTGCTCCCAAATTCAGAGCCATCGAAAGACCCTTCCTGGAGTATAGAAACAGACACACTGGTGATTTGTTTTTATAATTGTGGTCTCTGTCATCTGTAATTTTAAATAGTGATGTGACGAGGACAGCTGGAAATTGAGCTAGTTGCTCTCTCAATTCCCAACAAGAACAAAAAAGAGCCAACCCTAAAGGAACCTCTCTAGGCATGTATACGGGGAAATTAACTGTCTATGCTGAAAACATATGTTCTACAGAAGCAGCATCTTAATAATAATAATGCCAGGCTCGGTGTCCAGACCATGGGACCATCCTACAGGTGAACCCATTTTATAATGAGAAACTTGTGCTACTAAATTACCTGGATGGAGGCCAAAATAGATCTACCTAATGCCAAGTTTTGCCCGGAGGAAATGGCGCAGGAAACAAAACAAAGAATAGCATTCTACTATGGAACCAAAGCTCAGAGAAGGACAGGAAAATTATCAAGGAGCCTGAATAGCTGCAACTGGGAGCCTTCGTTGCTTGGGGCTCCAGTGTGCAGGGCAAAGGCAGCCGGGCATGAGCCCAACGCATGTCTACAAAATCATAAAGTGTCTGCCTGGAAGACAAAGAAATCCAGGTCTAGTGACTGGGACCAAGAGTCATACTGAAGCTCAAGATGGACAAATAAAAAAGTAAATTTGTATATAATACATGAGCTACACATGTACCTGTGTGCTTTGCTCTTATCTTACCTTCAGTGGAGATGAGATGATGTAAGCTGAAACTACTTGGGGGCACATCTCTATATTTCAGGGTGGCTCAACAGAACTAAATCTCTCAGGATTCTAACATCAGCAGTTCCTCAGATTCATGGACTTCTTGAGAGAGCTTGGAGAAGAAAACAAAAATGACCCTATAAATATATACAACCAGCATATACCCATAACAATTAAGAACAAAGGATTTAAAAAAAAGAAAGAAAAATGAAAGGGCAGTTTGAACAGTGTAAATGTTCTGTAACCAAGTTCCACGGGAAATATATTTGTGCCAATAAAATGCTTATCATTTCTTGTCACAGTATTTTTTAATAGCGAGTCAAAGCCAGAGAGTCTTTGGTGACCAACAGAGCAATGTATTTAAATTGATTTGACATTTCTAAATGGATGGGTGTTCAGCCAGTCCTATGCAAGCCGAACTGAACAAGCTGAACGAGCTCCGGAGGAACTAGAGGCGTTCACTTATTTGCTCAGTGGTTAACAAAAGTCCAACATTATCAGTTACCAAGTTTTCCTCAAGTACTTAGGTATTCACCCCACCTATATCTATGAATCCCCCGCTAAGGCAGCAACATCACCCTCTGTCTGGGAGCATGTCATTGCGTAGAGGACATTCCCTGCGCACTGATTACCATAGAAAGGAGTGGCCAGACTGATGTGATTTAAATGAACACAGGAGCATTCGGTCTTTTAGAGATCATTCTTCCAAACACAATGTAGTTTCTCACTCACCCAGAGATAACAGAATAGAGATGCTGGCTTACTATGGCTTTTCTGCAAACTACTTAGGAGTGATATGCCCCACTTATAAATTAAAAATAAATGTGTTTAGCCTGTTCTTGTCCATAAAAGACCGGCATCTAATTCTGTCCTTCCAGAATCCCAGCTGCAATGCACAACAGTGTGTGTGTGTGTGTGAGTGAGTGTGTATGAATATATGCATATATATAGTATGGACATATAACTATAGTGTATAGATATTATACACATAAATCTGCAGAGAACTAGACCAGGGTGCCCTTCTCACACTCAGGTTTGAGGATGTCTGTTAGATGCACTGCCATGTTGCAGTACCGCAACTGCTGCTCAGCACAGTAAACCAAGAAGCCTTCCCTTAAAGTGCAGGAAGAGACCCTTGCAGCACCTCATCAACAGTCCTTAATTTGCAAGGTGTCAGCCGGCCACAACTACTTGGCAGTTAGAAGCATTTGGAATCAGTGGCCCTTAAGATTCTATGGGAGTTACCCACAGAAAAATCAAGCTGGTGGAGGGGGCTTGTGTCTGACTGGTGAACAGTGGGGTAGGAAGGAGTTGGGCAAAGTCACTGCTCACTGATTGTTGTGAGCCTGACCACGTACAAGGCCAGTCTCCATTAGCCACTTCTCCAGACGTGAAGACACAGCATAGGAAGGATGCTTTCCTCCCGGAGCTACCCCTCATTCCAGGTCCCTCCTGACTTCCTTCTTCTGTGCCTGGATCTGTAGAATGAGTGCTATCCACCAACCATGGAGCTAAGATCCAACAATGTTATCCAACCACATCCCCAGAAGGAAGAATGACAGAACCAAGGGGACTCCATGCTTCCTGCTTAGTGGCCGTGTCAGGTTGTAACAGGCTCCTTATTTGGAGAAGAGTAAGAACCATGTGAGCCTAATGTAAAGGTCCCTCAGAATAAAAGTAGGACATCGTACTTGAGAGGCAGGAGAGCATGCTTTTCAAAGAGGCTTATTAGAGGAAATGCAATCTAAGAGTTAAACACAAAATTTACAAATCAAACAAGAAATTAAAACAACTAAATTATAATATGGAAAAAGTAAGAAATAGATATTTTAACAAGCACCCATAAATTTTGCCAAAATGACATATTAGAAAATATGTATGTTAGAAAATATGAGATAAATGTTATATACAGCTGATACAATTGTCTACCTGGGAAATTTCATAATGAGAAAACATTAAAATGTGCAAGAGTTCTGTAAAGTATTTGTTAATTAAATAAATATATAAAAATATATACTTTTCCTGTATACAGTTGAAAATACAATGAAAAAATAAAGCTCATTAGGTCTGCTGCAGTGTCCACGCCAAAAGTAAATAATAATAAACTGTCCCCAAAGAAAATCATACAAAAGTTCAGAAACTTGTGGATGTGTATTGTGTGTTGTGTCTGTGAACATCATATGTAATGGTGTCATTTGTAAATCAGTTACAAAAAGACTGATAATTTACAACTTCTTGTACAATGTCTTAATTATTAAAAAAGGAAAAAAAAACAGTGTCTTACCTCATGTCATATACTTTAATACCTGCTAGATGAAAAGATGAAATATGAATCATAAATTATAACAGGACTGGAATATAACATGGATTAATATGTATCTGATCTTAGAGCGGGAAGTCTCTCTCAGCATGACACAAAGAAGCTATCAAGGAAGAGATCTATCTCACTACAGTAATGAAGTATTAAAAGGGAAACATCATAAAAAAAAAAACACAAAAAACTAAAAAGCCCACAACATTCTGGGGAAATTATTGGGATCACATTTCAAAGAGTTAGTCTGGTTCCTATATAAATATCTCTTGAAAAGCAATAAGGAAAAGATGAGTAACCCGATAGAAAAAGGGACACCAATTCACCAACGCAGACCCACAGGTGTTTTGGGAGACGCTGCAATGCTCTCCCTCGGTGTCCGTGAAGGGAATGGACGTTAAAATAAGCACCCTAGCGTGTTTTGCCTAAACAGTGGCCGTTACATTTGAAAATTTTTAGTGAACGTATTTAGTGTCTTTGAAGGTTCAGTGAAAGGAGGCTCGCTCACAGACCGCTGGCAGAAGTCTTATTGTTATGTAATAATTTCGAGGGCTATTTGAAAATAATATGTAAAAGAAACATTCACACCATTTAATAAAGCAATTCTACTTCGAGGGTCTCAGAATTGTGTTCAAGGACTTAAGTGTAAGACAGTCAATGTCATTTCATCTAAGCGGTAGTAACAAATGAGAAAGAAATTGAAAGCCCCATAATCGTGAGCGAGTTAAACTGGTAACGGTACAATCAAAGGATAGATACTACTTAGTTGAAATAATCTTCACAAAGAATCTGTACCAACAAGGGAAACTGACCTATTAGAAAAGGTGAACAAAATCATATGTGCAATGTGGTGAATACAGTGGTCCCCACTTATCCTCAGGGGACATGTCCCAAGACCTCCAGTGGA
This sequence comes from Mirza zaza, assembly GCA_008750895.1. NCBI lineage: Eukaryota > Metazoa > Chordata > Mammalia > Primates > Cheirogaleidae > Mirza > Mirza zaza. Next base: position 110,025 of record VSMD01133878.1, on the reverse strand, counting down.
TGCCTGAAACCCCAGATAGCACTGAACCCTATATACATGTTTCTGTTCTTTTTACATACAGTTGTCCCTTGATATCTGCAGGGGATTGGGGTTCCAGGACCCCCTGGGGATACCACAATCTAGGGATGCCCAAGTCCCTCATATAAAACTATATAGGATTTGCATATAATGTATACACACCCTCCCATATAGTTTAAATCATCTCTAGATTACTTATAATACCTAAAACAATGTAAAGACTATGTAAATAGTTGGTATACTATATATTTTTACTTGTATTATTTTTTGTTGTATTATTATTTTTGGGGGGGAATATTTTTTATCCATGGTTGGTTCAATCCATGGTGCTGAACCCATGGATACAGAGGGCCAACTGTACATATGTACCCATGATAAGGTTTAATTTATAAATTAGGCACAGTAAAAGAAAACAATAATAGCTAATAATAAAATAGAACAATTATAACAATACACTGTAATAAAAGTTATATGAATATGATCTCTCTCAAAATATCTTTCTCAAAATAACTGTATTACAGTTCATCACATGTAACTGAAATTGTGGAAAGTAAAGCCATAGATAAGGAGGGACTAGTGTATATGCCAAGGAAAGCTCGCCCAGGTAGGACTGCTATGACTGCCCCCATCCTTTAGTTTTTCCTTCTCTTTTGAGTTTTTCCAGTTTTGAACAAAGAACATGTACTACTGCTTTAGCCAGAAACTTAAATAAGATAAATGCTTTAAATAAATAAATATGATTATTTACACCTCCCAGTGCTCTTACCCTGTCAGAGCACTGCAGTGAACAGTACCCAACTACTTCAAGGCCCACAATTCAAGCAAGTGAGTGGGCTTTGGTAACCGCAACCCAAGTTCAAGCCTGTGCCACTCGTTTGTGTGAACTTGGGGGACTTGTGTCATCTCTCAAAGCTTACATATGATGAACAGCCTTTAAAATGTCATGATTAATTACAATATTAATTTAGTTCATACATGTTCACAACTACAAAATAAGATTTCATTTGTTTTTTCCCCCTAAAGTGATAAGCTGCCTGGGGACCACCAGTTCGACCACCCTGGATGATCAGTGGCCCATAAAACCACACTGTGAGGAACCTGCTCAGGTGACAAATTGGCTTTGCGAATTTGCTGTCTTTCCACTCAAGCGACTTACCAGAGGACCCACAGAGCTTGCAGAAATACAGATGCAGGGTGTTTACACTTGCGATCTCCCCTCCTTTGCTGGCAGGTCTTGCTAGGAGATGCATCTGCATCTGTTCATTGAGAAGTATCTTTGAAGGGTTGGGTGGATGGTACTGTAGATATCAGAGCCTTCATCATCCAACTTGAGAAGAAAGTACTGTTTTCTTATTCATAGTGAACATCACCAAGCATTACCAGTTTTATTTATAAACTTAAACATACACTCTTAGAATAGAAATGAAAAATCAAAAAGCCACATAGAAAAAGACAGAAGAAAATATGCCAAGCAAATAGACAAATGGAGGTACTGTCATTGTATGCTGCCTTTAGATCTGTAGAGCACCCGGATCCTAGCAATATAAAAATTAGACATAAAATTGACATATTTCCCAGGAACTCTATACATGGGCTGGATTGCCAAGCTCTGCTCTAATTTTACATGGAGCAAAAACATCACTAGGAAAGGCAAACAAGGCGTTTTGATCTATGAGCTCAAGCTTCAATGTCTGGGATATCCTGAATGTTCTACGATTTGTCTTAGAGTGGAAGGAAAAAAAATTAAACTAGAGCCAAGCCAACAGGAAATTTGCACTTTTTCATATTTGAGAGCCAAATGAGCTGCTGAAATACAAAGTAAGGGTTCAAAATGTGTTCACTGCAATTTGATGGCACACAGACTTTTCCAGGGAGTTGAACAAAGAACTCGATACAATCTAAAGAGTCAGAGGATGTGAGAGGAATTGAGAAAGGAAGAAAATAAGAGGACCGATTCTGGTTTTGGCATTCTACAGTTCCATTTTGGTGCATGCACTCAGGAGGCTTGAAGGAGCTTAGAACATGAGCTTGGAAAGAAATGCTCAGAGACCCGTAAACAGGCTGCTGCCACCAGGGAACCTGGGAGTCAGCCTTCAGCTGTGTAGCTTTTTTTTTTTTTTTTTTTCCAGCAAGCTTTTAATTTCAACAGGAACTCGAGGCACTGATGGAGTGCTTTTGGGTCTCAACTGGTCTCAGATTTTAAAACATTAAGCCAAATACTCAATTTAATAATGCAGAAGAATTTAATTTTGATTCCTGACTACAGATCAGTGTCAAAAGAATTCTCAAACAAGAAGAGGAGGTGACAGGCCAGGAGAAGGGAGGGCAAGAGCTGTCACGTGCTCCCAGGTCTTTCCAGCCTGCTCCAAACATCATTCCAGGAGGGAATCATTGGGGGGCGCCATCATTCCTGGAGCTCCCCCAAGGGGCTCCAGCAGCAGTTTCCCAGGGTCTGCCTCCAAGTATGTTTCTGCCCCTCCTTGAATCTACACAGGGGCTTATCATGCTGGCAATAGCATAGCTGAATGAGAAGGCACTGGATGGTTCAGCGTGGACCAGTGGACGGCACCGTAGGGCCAGACCACAGAAAGGGGCCTCCGGTGGACACCTGGAGGCCCACAGCCCCAGGGCCCATAGGGAAGTCAAGTCCATTAAATAAAGGCAGAAATGCCCTCATTTGAAAACCATGCACATAAAATGTTTTAAATAATTGTTTAATAGTCATCACTGGAATTTAGAACTCTATAGCTTAGAGCTTTGGAGCAACAGCTCCAAGCAAACCAGTCTGCTCTTCCTGTGTCCTCTGATGAACCCGGAGTTTCAACTGTAAATCTCACAGGCTAAAGAAAGATTCCAAGAGATTTTTGAAAACAATATTGTGAGTGTATGTTCTCAGGGAGATGCATATGGGAAATAAAAAGGCAAATAAACAGTGACTTTCCTTAAGTGCTGCTATTGTCAGTAGTGATGTTCACCATGAAATTTTGAAATAATGTTATAATATTGTAGGATAAAGTTTTAAAAAGTAGGAGCTAAAGCTTTCCATGTAAGAGAAAATATATGTAATTACAAGATCAAAGATCTCAAGAACATCCTGTAATGTAAAATTTGAACTGGAACATCACCATGAATCACAACGTACCCACTAGTAGCACCTGAAGGCAAGGACAATCCAGTGGCCATGAGCACACCCAGAGTGAAGACCGGCTTCTAAATGCCATCCTCCATTTCATAGAAACTGGGATTTGATGGCTGATTCCATCCCAGGGGTCAGGAAAAAGCAGGGGAAATGCTGTGTTACCTTGTCCCACCAGAGAGCAAGACAGCAACAAAGGCAAGTGGGCACGTGGCACAAGCACAGGCGAATCAGCTGGGAAGGGTTCCCACTGGCTGCATCTGGGACAACTGAGCATAAAAATGATGATAATAATTGTAATTCATTACGGAAATAAATGAAAATTCATAAATTTAAGGGGGGGGCATGTATGTGTGTGTGTGTGTGTGTGTGTGAGACAGAGAGAGACAGAGAGAGAGAGAAAGAGAAAATGGTAACTTTATGAGGCACCCTACCATTTCTTTAGGAAGAACTATAGTTTCTTGAGAAGGACAAAGAGCTAATCAGGTAATGAGAAAACTCCAGAGAATAATGCCAGTTAGGAAACACAGAATTTTAAAGATCATCATTCCATGAATTGTCAGGTTCCCTCAGCATTTGCTGCTCTTTTCTTTTTCTCCTAACATTCCTATTCCAACTCTTAGGGTCTGGAAATTCTGCCTTCACCACCCAGCACGTGGGCCCAGATAGGGGCCCTGCCCATGCAAAGCTGCAGCCATTCTCATGAGAAGTTTGGCGATAGGTATCAAAATCTGCCATGTGTGTCATTTGATCTCTATATCTAGAAATTGTTCCTTCAAGGATACTGGCCTAAGTGCACAAAAATTTCCCAGGAAATAGGGTTTTATACAGCTATGTTTGGGAGACAGAATATTAGAAATTTGCTTATAAAACAAGGATAATAAATAAAATACAAGGATCATAAGCAAAATGACAATGTAACATTTTATAATATCATATAAACTCATTTTTTTAAAAAGTCAAAATGACTTTAAAAAGACATTTTTTAAAAAGTCGATTTGATATAAATGATTAAAACACAAAAGTATCAATAGGTACTAAAACTATCAGATGAAAGAATATTCACATTTTGCTGAAGTATAGCCCCACAAAATACTTGCTAGTTGTTAAAGGAAAAATTTATCTTTATCATGAAAAGATATAACAGTTATTATTTAAAACATCATCAGTAATGATGGGAAAAGCTGTTGTGTTCCCATGAAATACAACTACATGAAGTTCAACTATTTTTGCCAAACGTATTGAAGTTGAATCAAGCCTTTATACCCGCCTCTGTTTACAGGAAATGCAGGGGACAGAGTAGTAGATTTAAACAACACTGTGAAAGGAAACCATGAGACAAACCCTAAATGTGGGACTTTCCATAAGCCAAGGAGCCAGGTCTTTGTAAAAAAAAATCAATGTCATACAAAAAATCCAGAGGGGATTACTCGGATTAAAGGCACTAAGAAGTTATAACAACCAGAAAACCATTCACGATTGGATTTTGTCTGTAAAAGAAAACCATCAAAGACAACTGGGGAAATTTAAGTATGGGCTAAATAGTAGATGAAGTCAGGGAATTATTGTTAATTTTCTTCCCTGGCAACTTTGGAAGTCACATGTTGATGCATTTAGCGAATGTGATGTCTGTACTCACTTTCGAAAGATTCAGTTGGAACGATAGCTGTTGATAAAGCCAAAGTGGAAAATATTAACAATTATTGAATGTATGTGGCGAGCATATGGGTGATCACTATGCTATTCTTTCCGATGTTCCTTGTAATAAAAAAGCCCAAACTAGGTTGGAAGATATAAAACAGCACCTGGCTATTTGTTGGGGACTGAGGGTCTGAGCCGCACACACTGACATCAGAGTGTCAGGAGGGAGATGGTCACCCTCTGGGCATCAGACTTCATGCAGGTGAGAAATAAGTTTTGCAATGTCAAGTAATAAAGATCTTGGGGTTGCCAAGCCTGGGCACTGAATAGAGTGTGTTAGCTGGTAGAGCAGTGGCTAGTGATCAAGACAGAGTAACAGCAATGCCAGGGGAGCCGCCTCTGGGGTGTGGGTTTCCCAGTGAGAACACAGCTGAGTGCCCGGGACCATGTGTTCTTAGTCAGCATGCACAGTGTGACACCAGGCACCTTAGGTTTGCATGGAACCCTGTTATTAAAATGTTTGAAATAAAACTACACACATTGTTATATTCCAGTATGAACCTTCCTAGAGTGTATCTTTGTGTTCAAAAACATCAGTGGCTGTCCCTTGCCTGCCTGGGAAAATATGAGCTATCTAGTGTACAATTGCAGTTCCTCCCTGCACTGCCCAAACCACCTTTCTGGCCTTCCTTGCTCTCTATCCTGCCTGTGCCTGTGATCAGCCATCCTGGGCTACACACTGTCCCTCCAAGTGCAGCTGCTGCTTTACACTCTTGCCCATTTACTCCAGGAGGCGGTTCCCCTCTCTAACCCTAGAGTCAGAGCCGCCGGGGACAGAATCTGAGTTTCATCACTGACTGGCTGTGCAGGAGAAGCCACTCAATCCCTCTGTGTAATTAACTTAATGATGTACCTACTTTATAAAGTGGTTGTAAGGATTAAAAGAGATAAATCTCATGCTTCTGGCATTGGGCTGATACATGTATAGGTAAGGGCTTAATTAATGCCAATCTGTCCATCTATCTGTTACATTATCATCATCAGTCAGTATTTGGTGTTTGCTGAGTAAATGAATAGAAGAAAATAAGATAAATGAATATTCAAAGGCCCCAAGTGCATATTTTTGCCAAACCAAATCCAGAGGATTGTGATCTGCATCCATGGTATCCCCCACTTTGAACCAGACTGGCTTCCTGAGCCCTGATTCTGGGGTTCCCTGGTAGGGCAGGGTGGAATGAAGGCCAGCAGGATGTTCTCTGAGGAGCTACTGAGATGGTCCTACCAAGAGGACCCTTGTAAGAAGCATAAAGTGTCTGTCTTGATCCCCATTGGCCCCTGCAGGAGAGAACCCAATCCTCTACCAGGTTCCAGCTGGCATTCTGACCCCCAGCAGTAATAGAGGAGTTCCTTCCCAACATGCAATCTTGACCTTGGACCCAAGTTCAGCTACCTCTGGAAAATGTCCTGACATCGCTGTGTCCTCTCACTTGGCTCACCTTGACACATCCCTCCAGGGATGTGCTCTGTCTTCCTCTGTCCGGGCTAGAACTAAGTGTTCCTCTTGTGTCCCCGTAACACCTTGTTCTTCCCTCCAGCACAGCTTGGTTTGTGTTTATGAAATGCTATGTTTCTCTGCTCCCTTCCAGTGGGGGCTCCTGCAGCCAGGACGCTGTGCGTGGCTGTTCGCCCAGCACTTAGCACGCAGCCTGGCGCGTGGCAGACAGTGAAGGACCATTCATGGAACTGGCAAGACCTGGCAACAGGCACACAGGAAAGGTCCCCGGATGGTGATGGTGACGTGGATGGTAAGCCTACGTCAGTGCAGCCAAGGCGGCTTGGCCAGGCTTCGACAGAAGCACCCAAGATGAATGCATCTTGGGAAAAGCTAAGCCAGACAGAACACCAAGCACCTGGCCAGTAGTGGAAGGACTGAGTGGGTATCAGTTTGCCATCTCTCTGCAGGGCAGCCTGGTAGGAGCTGGTGCCACCTCTGCCACCAGAGCCCGACAACTGGCAGGGGTTCATCTGCGCATCTGTGCCGGAACATCTTTGTGAGGCCGGGCTGCTTCAGGGATGTTTGCAAACAGATTACCCTCAAGTTGCCATGTTCTGAGTGAGCTGGGAGCAAGGCCACAGCTTAATACCAAAGCAATGTGTTTCCTTTTGTTCTGCTTTTCCTTCTCTGTAGAACTTAGCACTCTTCAAATCAGAAATGGACGACGCTTTGGAGCCTGGCAAACTTAGGGAACATAAAGTTTGCAGAAAATTGTTTAAACAGGAAAGCCAGAGGTTCTCCCCATTTGCAGCTTTCTGCAAAAGGGGAATCTGTCTGGAGCGAGTCCCAGGAATGAATTCCAAATGACCTGGAAGGAGTCCTAAACAAAGAGGGACGTAGACCTTCAAAGTCCCAGCTCCACTCAGAGGCAACAACAAGAGAGATGAGAGTGCATTTGAGGCAAGTTCAATCTTGGCGCTTAGCAGCTCAGCTCTGCCTCATGACTCAGCAGGGCAACTGTGTGCAGTGTGAGCTGGCTGTGGCCTCTGTCCCCTCCAACGGGGGAGCAGGCCAGGGCACTGTGATCCCAGCCTTCAGCAGAAGGTTCTTGCCATGGTGCATGCCCTGCCGGCATCCACAGAAGGGATAAACATGCAGGCTCATCCCCTCCCATCCTTCTCCACCTGCTGCTGCTCTACCTGGTCTCCCGGGCCCTCTCAGAAATGCCTGGGTCTCTCCAGCTACACAGCATTGACGCCTCCCCAGAAGGGCTCAGGCTATTGGGCTGACCTCCTTATTCATGTACAGGGACAATGACAGCTCTCAGCTCACAAAGTCCTGTGACTTCTCCCTCCTGAAGGAAGAATTTGAGGGGCTGAATGACCACTGAAAGTCCCAGGCAGCACAGATTCCTGGCCAAGGGCACTAGTTTCTCATGGCCCTGGGGTGTGAGACCTCTGAAATTTGGCTCTGATGTGCCTAAGGGTCACCTAGGTTCTCATTAAGGTGGAGGTTTCCTGTCCCCAAGCCCAGAGCCTGCAGCCCACGGTGCTCCAGAGTCATCACCCTCAGTGTACAGGTGGGAGTGGCTGGAAGTCCCATCTTCAGCCTCAAGGACAAGAGATGCTGCAGGCTGGGCCTGCTCTCCACGGGTGCCTGCCCCCCTCCAGCCCATCCACAGCCTCTCCTCAGAGCTCAGCTACTCCAGAATCCATCACCTGTCACCTTGGAAAAGACACCTTCTGGTCTAAGGCCAGAGATGGCCACCTGGCTTGAGCTGATGTCTCCAGCTTCCTCCAAGGCACGTGCTGAGCCATCCACTGATGCCACTATCTAGCTAGGGTAGATTTCAGAAGTGGACCTGGTTCCAAGCTCTGGCTGTAGCTTCATGTCATAGCCTCATTGTGTTCCATGCTTGTCCGTGCCTAAGCTAGAACCTCACTGAGGGCCGGATCTCTGCACCCCACATCTGTAAGATGTGGGAGATGTGGGGTGCAGAGATCCGGAGTTCAGAGCACACAGCAGAGCACACGGCAGGCATTGACAGACCGGCAAACTGAAGTTGGCCAACGTTCACTTACCTTATTGAAAAACAATGCTCTAAATAGGAATTCCGAGTGTAGCTTGTGATGGCCAGGACAACAGGTGGCCTTAGAGTGATCACCCAGGAAATCCAGAAGCAGAAGAAACAGGCAATATGCCATATGCTACTTGTTCAGCCACAAATCTTAAAGAGACACCTGAGGTCACAGAATATGGCCCTGTGTCCAAGGTAAAGATGAATTAAGTGTCCTCAAATGACCCAACAATGCTTTATACTTAATGTCTTTTAATCAGTGGATCCAATAAGACTCCGTATAAGGAGATTTATAACAGCTCATAATTCTAGTAGGTTCAGCTCAGAGTAACATTGTCAGCTGAAGAGAACCACAGCACAGTAGAATGCAAAAGCCAAGAGGAGGGCTGTGTGGATGGTATCTTATGAGTTTGTAAAAGGAAAATATCAATCACATTAAAGACTTTCAAATATTTCACGTAGTATTATCACTGCCATGATGTTGCCAATGAGACTAGCATATAAATAGGAATACATTGCAGTTCTACATATGTTAAAACTTTAAGAAATTCTGTGAGGTGAGGATTAGTAACTCATTTTACAAATTAAGTTGCATTAGGCAAGTTATCTAAACTCCTAGATTTTGAGATACTTACCAACCTGCAATCTTGTAGACATTCAGCCCAAAGTCACTGCCTCATCAGTATTTCACAATGTTCTTAGGATGTCAGACTTGGAAAGAGACCCATGAAACTGGTTTCTTATATCCTCAAACATATACAAACGTGTGTGTGTGTGTAGACCTTATTTACACAGTGATGTATATTATGCATATTATAGTGCATCTTGATTTTTTCATTTAAAAGTATAACTTGGAGATTTGTTCCATATCAGGACATACTTCATCCTTCTGATATTTGTGTTGTATTCTATTTTATGGATCTACCAACAATTATTGAATGAGTTCCCTATTGTTGGACAATTTTTTTTCTAGTCTTTTGTTGCTATTCAAATAAACATGCTTGTACCTGTTTTTAAATGGGTACTTAAGGAAACTTCTTGGGTAAAAAGGTATGTATATAGTTATCAAATTTCCCCAAAATAGGCAGCACACATCTACACTTATGAGTATACAAAATGCCTATTTTCACTCAACTTTACCAACACAATGTATTCAGATTTTTAAATTTTTGATCAATCTCATAAATCACAATGCTATCTCATTTTAATTTTTTTAATGTCTTCAGTAGAGTGAGACTGAGCTTTTCTCCCTACATTCAAAAACCATTTGTATTTCTTTGTAACTGACATTTCATTCAAGTCTTTTATACCATTTCATCATGACATTTTCTAATTGACTTGCAAGAGCTCTTTATCTAGCAAGAAAAGAAGATCTGTATTTATCTTGTAAGTGGCCAAATTTTTTCCCTCCAACTTGTTATTTGTCCTTTTACTTTGAGCAATTTTTCATGACAACATGATGTTTGCATAATTTTTTTAAATTATGGCATATGGATTTTTTCCTGTTCATTATTTTTCCCACTCTGAAATTACATAAATAAAATTATTCCATATTCTGTTATAGTAATTTAAAGACATCTTTAAATCTTTGATACTTTGACATCTTTAAATCTTTGATACTTTTGAAATTTATAAGGAATTCGCTGAGGGTCTAAATTCAATTTGTCATATGGCTAGTTGTTTTACTAGTATTTCTAATACAATCTGTGACTTTCTCACTGATTTTAAATGTTGCATTTATTATATACTAAATTTGTATATGTTAGAGTGTATTTTTGTATGTGTTTTTCCCCTTCTTATTCCTGTGTCCCACAAACAAATTGTTTCATTTACTCTGGCTTTGTAACACTTGTACTATCTGGATAGGCTTCTTTCACGTCATATATTTTTCATATTCAGACTTTTTCTTGCTTTTATGCAAGAATAATATATTTACGAAATCTGGAATTTGATAAGTTAAAAAAATCCTCTTGGAATTTTTATTGGGGATTACATTTAATTGATATTACCAAAGTATTTATTCATTCTAAAAACAGCATATTTTTTCCTTTTAAGTCTTTCATCAGGATTTTAATGTTTTTTTTCATATGAATGTTTTACATAGTTTGGTTTATTCTTAATTATTTTTGTCATTATTGAAATCGTAAATGAAAACTATTTTCCCACTAGGAAAAAACATATATATATATATATATACACACACACACACACATAAATCTTTCTAGATTAAGACTTCTATCGTAGTTTTGGTCTTAAGACCAAAACCAAAATAAACACACCCTAACAAAAACCAAAGACAAGCCGAAAGGATCAGGAGAATTTGCCAGTGATTTACCTCCCAGAACGAAGGTCAACACCCATTAAAGGCAACACAACAATACACCCTGGAACATGTCATAAGCAATGTTCAGTGTACCATCGAAAATTATGACACAAAGCATGGAAAATGTGACTCATAAGCATGAGAAAAAGCAGTCCATGGAAATATAAGCATGTTGGGGAATTTAAAAGCAATGAGGTACATGAAGAGGGAAGAGAGGAGGTATCTCCTCAGAGAATGGAAACTATGTAACAAGACCACAGGTAAATTCTAAAACAGACAAGCAAAGTATCTAAAATGAAACGGTCACTCAGATGGGCCTCTCAGCAGGTTGGAAAACAAGGAAAAAAGGTCCATAAACTGAGAGACAGACCTCTAGAACTTCTATAAACTGGAAAAAAAAAAAAAAAAACACAGAAGAAAGTTTTGTGTTTTTTTTGTTTTTGTTTTAATGAGCACGCCTCAGTGACCTGAGGGAGAATAACAAACAATGCAATAAATATACAGTAGGATGCCCAGAAAGGGAGGAAGGACAGACTAGGTCAGGACAAAAACCATAATGAAGAAATGATGCTGAGCTACTTTCCTATTTTCCCGTCTGGTGAAAAGCATCCATCTACAGATTTAAGCAGCACAACAATCCCCTAACTGGGTGAATGAAAAGAAAGCCACTCCTAGGTACGGTACAGACACAGTTGAAAACCAAAGATGTGGAGAACAGATTGGAAAGGTGCCATAGAAGAGCAACACATTAAAATAGAGAATAATGATTAATGACAGCTGACTTCACATCAGAAAAAAAATGGAGGCCAAAGATATAGGGGATGATATCTTTAAGTGCTGAAAAATAAAAACTGCCAATCCTTTATTTTACATGCGTTGGAAGTACTAAAACTTGTTGGAATCAGCAAAAACAGTATATGTGGAAAATGTATAGCTTTAAATGAATATATTTCCAAAAAAGAGGTATAAAGTCAATGATATTAGTTTCCTTAGTAAGAAGGTAGAAAATAAAGAGCAAGTAAAACCCAAAAGCTAATTAAGAAAATAAAAAGTAAACATCAGAGAAATCAATGAAATTAAAAACAAGCAATAAAGAAAATAAAGATAAATTCAGTTCTTTGAAAACATTAATAAAACCATATTTTAACAATCCTGAGCAAAACTAATCAGAGAAAATAGAACAGGGGAAATACAGTTCTCTACATCAAGAATGAAGGGGAGAAGTCATTAATTACTCATATTGTAGCCATTAATAAATAATATGAAAATACTTTCAACAGCTTTATACCAATATATCCTACAAATTAGAAGGAAAAATTCCTTGAAAAACATAACTTACCAAAACTGACACACAATGAAAATTTTAAATTATTTTAACTGACAAAAATTGTATGTATGGTGTACAGCATGATGTTTTGAACTATGTACACATCAAAGAATGGCTAAATATAGCCAATTAACATATGAATTACCTCACATACTTATATTTTTCATGGTGTGAACACTTAAAATCTACTCTCTTTAAAAAGGAGAAATTTTAAAAATCTAAATAGTATTATATAGATTAAAGCAATTAAACTTATTATAGAATGCCTTCACACACACACACACACACACACACACACACACACATGCATATATACCCTGAAGGCTAGGTTCCATGGTGCACTGTATCAGACGTTTAAGGACAAAATAAGTCCAGTCATACACAAACCCTCTCAGAAAAGGAGTAGGAGAGGCCACTTCCAAATCATTTTTTGAGGTTAGTAAATCTCTGCTACCAAAATAGATATTATAAGAAATGTAAATAAAGGACTAATATTTTTAATAATGTACACATAAAATGATTAAATAAAACATTAGCAATTCAAATTCAGCAACATATAAAAAGGATGATACATCCTTAGCAAGTGAGTATTATCCCAAGAATGCAAGGTTGATTTAATATTGAAAATCAGTCAATATAATTCTCCCCAAATTTCTAAAATAAAGGACAAAAAAAATATGATCATTTCAATAGATGCAGAAAAAACTTTTGTTGACATTTAACACCAACTCAGAACAGGAAAAAAAACTCCCATCAAATTAAAGAGAACTTGCTCATTCTGATAAAGGGCATCTATTTAAAAACCTACATCTGTCATCACAGTTAATGGTGAAATGTTTAATGTTTTCCCTCCACGATCGGCATAAGGTGATGGTATCTATACATATCATTTTAATTCTACAGAGCAATAAAGAAAACAGAAGCCATAAAGTTGTAAAGGAAGGAGTAAAACTATTTTTATTTGGAGACAACATGATCATATTATAGAAAATCATAAGGAGTCTACAAAAACACTGCTAGAACTAGTAAGTGAATTGAACAAGATCACAGGGTAAGATCAATATAAAAATTCAACTGTACTTACATACACTCATTACATACAAATAGAAAACCCACTTTAAGAAATACCGCCATCTACAGTAGCATCAAAAAACAATTTAAGAATAAATTTAATAAAAGACATGCTAGACATCTATACTGAAAACTGAAAAGACAATATCCAAGAGAATTTTTTTAAAAAAACCTTAAATAAATGGAAAACTAAAATTTCATGGATTAGAAAATTCAACATTATCAAGATGTCAATTCTCCCCCAAATTGATCTATATATGCAATACAATCCCAATCAAAATCCCAGAAAACATTTTTGAAAAATTAACAAGCTTATTCTTATATTTATATGGTAATCAGATGAATCTATGATAGCCAAAACAATCTTAAAGACAGAGTTGTAGATTTTTCACCACTTGATATTAAGACTCACCAAATGCTACAGTTACCAAGACAGTGAGAATGAAATCCACCATTATGCGCCACTTTTCATCTAACAGAATAGCTAAAATTAAAGCCTAACAACACTAATGTTGGTGCCCATGTGGCAAACCTGGACAGAATTAGATATTCCTGATAGCACAAAATAATACAAATTTTTTAAATGACAGAATCATTTTGGAAAACTGGCAATATCTCATAAAGTTAAACATACATTACTTTATGACTTATGAGTTTAACTCCTACATATTTACCAAAGAGAAATGAAAATATATGGCCACAAAAAGACTTGCACATGGATGTTTGTAGCAGCTTTTTTCACAATACCCCCAAACGATAAACAACTAAAATGTCCATCGACTGAGAAATAACAAACCCATGGTGATATAGTCTTAGGAAAGAATACTACTCAGCATTAAATTTACACATGTAAATGATATAGCAACATGCATGAATCTCAGGACCATGATATTAAAGGATTGAACCTAAGCACAAACACACACCTTCTGATTGACTGTGCTGTATAAAGTTCAGATAAAAATACTCAGTGGTGATAGAAGTTAAACAGCAGTTGTCCACTGCAAGTGAGAGTTAACTGTAAGGAGAGATGAGGGAAACTTCTAAGGTGACAGAAAAATTTTATATCCAGAATTTGGGGGGTTTTGGTTACACAGGTATGCACATTTATCCAAACTTATCAAATTTTACACTGACATACATTCGACAGTTTGTAAATCTTACTTTAATTTAAAAATATTGGGCATCCTTGTTTTATGATTGTTTCACCATTCATTCTGATACTTACATATTTTTACATATTTTAACATTTAAAGAAGCATCTATATAATTAGATGGAGAGTTCATTTTTTTTGTTGTTTTGTTTTGCTTTTCAGCATTACCATGTTAGAGAGAGAATACAAGAAAGAGATTGGGTTTGCTTTCCACAAAAAGTGTGCAATTGAGCAGTGTATATTGTTGTGTTATATATTTTATTTTTTTGCTAGGCATATGTCATGGACAGTCTTTAAAATCAGCACAAATAAAACAGCCTTGTAAATTTGAATATTATAGATCTACAGATGATTTTAAAATACAATGGCACCTTCTCTTAAAGAGCACTTCCTGCCTTTTTTCAGCCCCATTCTTCAGGGTGTAGGGTATATCCTTGAAGGCCCCTTCGGCTAGTGAGCACTGCAGGAACCTGGTCTGAAACGTCTGTGAACCAAGGCATACATACCCTGGAAATACAACACTTCTCAAACAAAGGTTAAGGGTTATGAGACTGTTTTGTCGTACAGTAATGAATAGATAGCTATTGCAGTTCCCCAGCAATGACCTCAAACGCTCAGCACAAGCACCAGCTCCATAGGCCATTTCAGACGAAGTTCTGGTGGTTCTGCCATTCATTGCCGAGTGGCCTTTCTGCTCATGACTTCATTGCTGGCTAACAGCCCTGAGTCACACTGTCTAGCATAGTGGCTTGAATCACTGAGTAGGTCCTAAACAAATACAGTAGGTATTGGAAGTTTCACTTGAAGACTGAAGAGGAAAAACATTGTTACTTTACTTATCTCTGTGGAAAGAATTATACATAAATATTTTGAAGCCAATAACCCAAGAAGAACCTTCTATAATTCCAGGTTACAATGTTCTGGCAACATCACACAGATCATTTGGAGAGCCATCCAGTCCAACACTCAATTCCCATGTCTCCAGGAGAGCTGACTCCTCCCTCCCAGTTCCAGGCGGGCGTGTGACCCACACCTGCTGGTCAGCGCGTCACACCCTCCCGCCCTGCTGAGTGGCTCAGGGTCCGCTGGTACCAGGCCTTTCCCTGGAGTTGAAGTTCTCTTTCTCTAACAGCGGCTGTACTCCCCAGCCCAGTCAGCTTTACCACCCTTAGGAAATCAGATTAAGCATGAAACTAACACAGGTGAAAGCAGAATGACTTTTTTTTTTAAAGACTATAGATTCATGATATTAAGCATCTAGATCCAGATATATTTGGAATCAACAATCAAATCAATATTTTTACCTCTTCTGTTTGAGATATTTTGAGTTTTTTCACTTGTAGCCCTGAGTCCTGGGTGAAACAGCATCCAGGAAGAAATTGAGTTTCAAGTTACGTCTCATTTACCATAATCAATGGTAAAGAAAGGCAGAATCACATCTACAGAGTTTCTATCTAACAGTGTCCACGATGGACATATTTAAGCATGTAAGAACACATGAAACACAGCATTCATGATTCCTTTTTAAGACAAACCCAGTCAAAATTAAACAAAAGGACTACTTGACAACTATATTCAGCCAAATGAGAGGTGCATTTAAGTAAAGAACTCAGTTGCCTGCTTAAATGAATTTGATGTTTGCACACTCAAGCCTTTGTCTAAGACTTCTTTGTTTTGAAAGATAAAAATATGTGGGAATCATGGATACAGAAGGGAATGTATTACTCATATTGTTCTTCATTGTCAACATCTATAACACAGTTAGGAATGGACAGGGTAAGAGCGTAACAACTGGTTGTTAAATGTGTGCATACATTTTGGGTGCATAGTATCAGATGTTATTTAATCAGCACATTCTGATACTAACCAACCTCAGAGCTTCATTTTTTTCCCCCTTTTTTTGTTGTTTGTTTGTTTGTTTGTTTGGTTGGTTCTGTTTTATTTTTTATTATTTTTTTTCACTCTAAGGTACCCATGACACCACTGTTTTATTTTTTTAATAAAACACTTAAAAACACATCAGGAAGCCAATAATCAACACAGTAAGTTGAGGTAAATGCTCACCTAGTATAATCCCCAAAGCTTGCAACGAGGGGCAAAAGTCCCCCAGGAAGGTCAGTCCCTGGAGACCACATGATACTTTTAGGGAGGAGTGGGGTCCAAGGCCCATTTTTCCCCGGGAGAATGTGATGTCTGCTCTGTCAGTCATCAGTTACCAGTCGAGGAGATTAGCATCTTCACTTCCAGAGATGGTTCTGTGCATATCACACTTCCATTTCTGCTCTCCAAAGAACTTTCCATTAGTCAGAGAATGAACATAAAATGTGATTTTACATTTCTGTGGAATTGTTGCCACACTCTCCCCATGAGCATGATTCATTTCAAGACCTTTTCGTAATAAAGAGGAAAAAGGGTGCTACTTTTATTGGTACAAATACCATGTGCCTCAGCACATCATCTCAAACAAGTGGATAGAAAGGGCTTATCCCTCATAGACCCAACTCGTAGTCAGAAATAGTTTCTGGTATTCAGTGACTTCCTACAGGCACTAAATCTGGGAATCTTGGTTTCCTTGGAGCACTGGTATGTTCCCCTCCCCATCTCTGGGTTGGTTTTAAGTCCTAATGTTTAAACTCCCCCAAAGCAAAATGTACATGTTCTGTGATTTGGAAACTTTTCTTCCATTGTGGTAACTGACTGTTTAAACACAAATGAACCCCAAATCCATCCAGCTCAAGTCAATTTCCTCTCCCTGCCTTCTGATCTAGAAAACCAAAAATAGAGCCCCTTCCGTGCTGACTTTACACCGCAAATGAAAGAAGGGAAGCAGTGTGGGAAAATGTCTCGGCTGCTCCAGGGCCTTGGAGGAGACCCAGTAGCAGAGCATCCCCGGGGCTGGGCGTTGGGAAGCTGATGAATGAGCCGGCCGAGGGGCCCGTGCTCCTCCCAGCCATATGTTTTTGTACTTTCTTCCTAATATATTGCAGGATTATTGCTAAGGCGTGAACAGTTCTGGAACTCCTCCTCATCCCTTACGACTTAGCCACCCCACCCCATGTTTTACTTGAAACATAAACTGCTTGGAAAGACAAGGCCGGGGTGGTGGTGGAAGGGCGCAGAGCATGAACATGAAAGGTGCACCTGTGCTTCGTCTGAGCTTGGAGACAGCAATGAGTTTCCCATCCCGAAGGGGAAAAACTGAGCGCAAGGCGATGTTTTATGGATGGGGATTGGGTCCAGCATGTGTACGAGTATGTGCACTTAGGCTTAGAACCATCCAGGATTTCTGCGAAAATTGTTTCCTGCGAAAACACACCCGCCAAAAACTCTCCCATCCATTATAATAAATGTGGAAAATGTCATCCTTGTGTTTCTGGGTTCTGAATAAGGGTTACATCAAAATGGTGATTGTAATACTTCTGGGAATTTCCAGAATATTTTTGAGCCTTTTATACAGATCGGTTAAGTTTCCTTTTTTTTTTTTCCCTCTGAGTTGAAAAGTTATACTCGTCCAAAGTTTAATGAACTCAGAAGTGCAAGAAACCGGGTGTCTATTTAACT
This sequence comes from Mirza zaza, assembly GCA_008750895.1. Classification (NCBI taxonomy): domain Eukaryota; kingdom Metazoa; phylum Chordata; class Mammalia; order Primates; family Cheirogaleidae; genus Mirza; species Mirza zaza. The sequence continues at coordinate 92,225 of VSMD01133878.1, read as the reverse complement.
CCACACAAGGTTCCTGTTGGTCCACACTCGAAAGGCTTTAGGGAGAAAGGAAAAGATCTGACCCTTGGGTTTCTGATATTCTGATTCAAAGTCTGCCAAAGCTAAATGTCCAAAATGTCACATCTGACAGAAGGAGCTGTTCCTGGAGTTGATCTTTTCAAATGCAGTTGGCGGAGGGACAGCCACAGGAGCAGAGAGGCATGTCCTAGCTGTGAGCACCTGCTGTGCACACTGGATTGGGCTTCGGGCTCCCACGGCTGGCCTGGCGAGGCCCTCCCCTCTCCACCCTCCTGGACACGGGCTCCAGAAGCAGTGATGGAAAAAGCCCCAGAACACATCAGAGGCCTTGACTCGAAGCAGGAGAAGGAAAAAGTGGGCCAGCATGGTACCCAAAGGCACCCAAGGACGCCTTAAGGGACTCCCCTTCTCTGTAAATGTGTGGGACAGGGGGACATTTGGCCCAGAGTGCATTGCCCTCCTGCCACCGCCAAGACTGCGTGACTTTTCAGGGGGCCTTTTTCTCCCCTTCTCATGTTGTTTCTCCTTCTCGGGATCTTGACGATGTGTTTAATGTCTGTGCCACCTCGTCCCTGCCCAGGAGCCTCTCAGGTTTGGCTGGGGCAGCTATCCCAGAGGGCAGAAAGGGTGTCTCATGCACACATTCGGTTTTGCCTTTCCTCCCTCAGTCTTTATTCTTTCTGCTGTTCCCAAAACTCCGGGAGAAAAAATAAACGGAAGCCAGAACTTCAAGCTGAAATTGAAGTGAGGGCAGCGGAAGAAAAGAGAAGGAAAGAGGGTTGGAATCCCCAAATCATCCAATTCGCCTTCCAAGCAAACCTAACTTGTTTCCACCAATGACGTCTGTTCATTCTAATCCCGCAGGTAATTAATTTCCTTTTAGCAAAAGTGGTAAATTTATTTTATTTAAATTTAATGCAGATAATCTAAAAATCCAAGCCGATAACAGAAACATTTAAAGACAAAACTCAGAAAAGCGACCACGATTTTCTCCATCCCTCAGAGCAGCGGGATGCAGAAGACACTCGCTGGGTTTGGAGTCGGACTGTTCGTGCGACCTGGGCCCCTGGCCACCTGCTGGCTCCCTCGGTCTCCTCCATGGGAACCCTGGGTCTCGAGGCTCTCAGGAGGCGGCTGTGGCGACCGCGGCACAAGGTTCCATGAACGATGCCGCTTCTGTTGCAGGAAGTTTGCTCATCACCTTTGGTGCTCCAGACTCCACTGCGACTCACGCCGGCCCTGCACAGGGGCAGTGGCCCTGAGAGTCTGGTGAGTGGACAGGAGGGCAGCACTGCTCTGCAGCAACAGCCCCGGCCGCGGGGCTCTAGGTGCACAGCGCCAGCGGTGGGGGGAGAGAGGGGCTGTCTCTGGCAGGTCCAGTGCCCAGAGCGCTCTGCTCCCCAGGGCCAGAGAGGCTGGGGGGCAGCTTCCTGTCAGGGGCGACGGAGCGGAGAGAAGGTGGCAGACAGACAGCTGTGTTCCAGTGACACCGAGCTGCGCGGAACACAGCCATTCTGCTAACCAACCTTTCTCATCTGTTACAAGCTCAGAGATGCATTTCTGAGAAAAAGAGCCAAAAGTCGGTTGATGGTGCGGCCAGCCCCTAAGGTGGAGGCTACTGAGGCTATAGAGATGCCCCGGCCATGGAGTGGTTCTTCTTTGCACATGCCACTGCAGAGATTCCAGAGTTCGCCACTCCCCCCTCAGCCATTCTATGCATAAAACCAGTGTCCCGACCCGTCTGCCCCATCACCTTCCCGCCACGGAATCCCAGAAGGAGCAGACTTGAATGCACCTGAGTGCCTTCCTGACTGCCGTCCTTGCTGTTCGCAGCGGGTGACATCTGCCAGGTCCCTCTGCTTCCCCTGGAAGTGAAGGCAGAAAGACCAAGGCTGGAGGGACGGGGGTGGCCAGGGGAGCATCCACATTTCATCTGCTACGAGCACTGCGCTCCTCTAGCCGCAGGGCTGGGCTGGCAGGTAGAAGCCCACAGCCCAGCCACGGGCCCCCGGGAGGATCCTCGGGATTGTCTAGGACAGCGTCCAGACACACGTCTCTTCGGGCAGCCCCCAGGGAAACCAGAAGGGAAGGCAGGTGTGAAGGGGGGGTGGGGGGGCTCACTGACAGTTTTCTGCAAGAGTGTGGGTCTGGATTTCGGGGGTGACTTGCTGCTAAACACAGAGGCAATTGCTGAGACCCGGGTCTTATTTAGAGAAACGAGAGACCCTTCATTTCCAGATCTAGAAAGGCACTTTCATCCCAAGGCGAAGCTGGGATCACATGCAAATTTAGAGTGTTGTCCGTGTGGCGGGAGCACATGAGCCTGGGGAGCATTTACTCCTGGCCTTTTTAATGCATCGCAGCTCTTCAGCCACACCTGACTGCTTTTCCTCGGGGTGCTGGGCAGAGTGACCTCGGGCTTTGGGGCTGCATCCCAGCCACGCGGCAGTGCCAGGGCAGTCGCTTGCATGATGGTGCTGAACACAACCCACCTCCAGAACAGAACGGGCCTTCCAAAGGCCTTTGGCAATAAAACAGAGCCCCGAATCTGCAATCTTCCCCTGCCCCCTAACATGTTTATCTTATCTGTTTTTGAGACTTAAAAAGGCAAACACTGCAGTCATTATCTTTAGGAGAATGGGAAGTAGGAGAGCCAGCAAGAGTGAGTCATGCGTCTGCTTTTCCCTTTCCTTCCATGACTGTTTCTCTTGGAAAGCATCTGAATTGTGGTTATTAATTTATCTTTATGTGATTTCCAGCTGCTGATCACGTGTTAGACCAGATACGAACGGAAAGGAGGTGTCCGGGGACCAGGGCTTTTCTCAAAGCGAAAAGCAGAGGTTTTTGCAAGCCCGAGCCCTGGCACCCACGTCCCCTGACAGCCGCTGCCATTTCTGCAGTAGGCGCCTAACCCAACAAGTGATGGAGGGTAATCAGCCGGAAAATGGAATTTGTCCATACATGGGAAGGGAGCCTGGAAGGGGGGCGCCACGGGTCAGCTCCACAGCCGACGTGGCTAAGGAGAGGAGGCCGCAGCTCGACGGCCGGCGTGGGCCCGGCTGCCAGGGTCGGCCGGCCCTGTCTGAGGAGCGGGGACCACACCGCCTGGAGCCGAGCGAGACGCGGACTCACACCGCCCTTTAATCGGGACGGGCGGCGGCCTCAGTGCCAAACGGCGAGAGCTCCCGCCTGGGGACCCCAGAGCCGCGCCTGTCCTCTAGCGCCCACCTCCGCTGTGCTGCCCGAGGGAGTCTCCTGAGGAATCAGAGCGCAAAGAGTCGGTAACCGGGAAGGATGGCGCGAACCTCGCCAGCCACAGGCAGGTGTGCGGCGTCCTTTCTGAAGTGCCGCCCCAGCCAAAGGCCATCAGCGCGGCCCGCGGCCGGCTGCCCCGCCCAGGTCGGGGCCGGGTGGGTTCGAGACGCGTGGTGAGGGGGACGTCGCTTCCAGACGGGGGTGACGGGTGCGCCAAGGAAACCTCTGGGGCACAGAGGCCGGATTTGGAAGCAGGGCTGCGGCGAGGGCAGAAGAGCACCCCGTGGGGAGCAGTTGGAGAGAAGGCCCCGAGCTGGGGGGTTCACGGAGTGGGGGACCAGGAGGCCCAGGGGCCCGGGGCCAGCAAGGCCACACGGAGGAGCAGGGGGAAGGGGACGTTAACGCCGCGCGGCAGGCGTGGGCTGCCGAGGAACGGAGCCTTTGGCTTCTTGCCTTGGAGGTGAGATTTGCTACAAGGGCGCTCGCCTACCAGTAGGGCGGCCTAGGAATGGGTCATCTTTGTCCGCACCAATTGATATCATAAAGCTTCCAAGTGTCATACAGCATAAAGGAGAATTGTGCCAAAGCCTTGCCCTCCTGGGCAGACGCCTTCTTCCCCTTCGGGAGCGGAGCTGGCGTCCCTGGGAGCCTCGAAGGCACGGGGCTCCCTGACTGCCCTGTTCCTCGGACTTCAGGTCAGTGGGCGGCGTGGGCTTGGAGAGACGGGCTCCCGAGTGACTTCCACGCCTCCTTGGTGCCAGCCAGGGCCACACCAGGTCTCGGGGCCAGCATTCATGTCGTAGTGCTTGCTGTAAACACAGCACACAAGCCCCCAGCCCCACCCTGGTAAGTCCGCGGAAAGCCAGGAGCGCGGGCAGCGGCGTTGGCGCGGAGTCTGCACCGCCGCCATCCAACCGGGGCGGGCCGGCCACGGCCACACGGCGGTGCGGTTGTTGGGGGAATATGGTAATATTCTGAGATGGCAATTCTCCTAAATAAATAGCACATCAACTTACTTAAACCTAATCATAAATGGTACAAATTGGGCCCATGTGCAAACAGAAACCCGAGCCCAAGTCCGGAGTTAAAGCAGCCATTGTTTCTCGCCTGACCTGGGCTCGGGAAAGCCTTGCGTGTCCGATTACATCTGTTAAAACGATCTGAATGCCAGCCCCGTATTTTAATTATAAATATATAAAAATTTTTAATAAGACGGCATTCTGGGCTTGCTAAGCTTTTAAAATGCGCGTTGGGGGTGGAGCGGGGAGAGGAGAATTCCATGTGCCCCAGACCCAGTGCCAGCATATAATGATTGAATGTTTTCCTGTAATAAATTGAAAAAATCTGGTTTGTAAGAATGGATCCAAATCACTTGGCATTAGAAAGGTAATTCGTTACCTGGCTTCCAGTGTGCTGGAACTCGGTGAGGAGCCGTGATCGCCAAGGAAAGGGAAAGGTTCGGGAAGCTGTGACTGCCCCCACCCTGCAGACTCCAGCCGCACCTCCCTGCGCCTTGCAGCACTTTATCAGGGCTCCAGAGCAGGGAATTCTGCAGCCAAACCCGGGAAAGGGGTTTCTCAGGGCCAAAGCCAGCTCTTAGCTACCTTCTTCCCACCTCTCCAAACCTCAGGCCTGCTTAATTATGATTAATTGCCACATGGATAATCAGATACAGTTTCAAAAGGTTGGAAATGACATTCCAAGGACACCAGGGAAGACACAAGGTACGCCTTTGTTCGCAGGAAGAAAAGGCAGGTCCCTCACTCAGCCCCGTAACCTTTTCTTATTTTAACAATTCCAAACAGAATTAATACCATCAGTATATTGTTCCCACTCCGGGGAATTGAACTTCAACTGTACAATTTCTGCAGCTGTCAGTGTTTTCAGACCTCCTGTCAATAATGCAATGTTGGGGTGCCCTTCTGCTTGAATGAAAGCAGTTTCAAGTTTCTGCGTTATGTCTGTGCTTTCTGGGTGGTGGGGCATGATGAGAAAGCACAAAAAAATAATAACAGCAGTTAAAAAGCTTCCACTCTTGACTTAACTGGATCAAATGTAATAGACTTCAGTCTTTTCTCCTTATTTCCTCTGCTTGTTTTAGAAAACACTGTGAAAAGTGCAGGAGATTTTGTCTGGCCAGCTCTTCCCTCCATTTAAAATCCCTTTGGCTAAGTCTGGGATCACAGTATGTCATTTCCAGTCTAACAGAAGTGCAGGGCCTCGCTCAGCTCCTATTACCAGGAGGCAAATCCCTCGGTTCCAGGCGCCAGTGTTGCTGGGTTTGGCTCTCATCCCAGTATTGTTCCCTTCATTGCATTCCAGAGGGCCCCAGCCAGTTAATGTTTGCACTGGGAGGTCCAAATATCCAGCAATCGGCACTGAACTTTTCTCTTTTTGTCGAGAATTGCAGGTTTCAAATGCAATCACTGGCTTTAAAGAAAAACTTACAGGTGAACACAAAAGCACTAATTTACATTTTATTCACAAACAATAATATTTGCAGCAGTTTCACCATGTGTGCTCATAAAAGAGTTTTAGAAGACGTCTGGCTTTTTTTTTTTTTTTTGTAAAGGCTTTATGGTGGCTGGAATTGGTTTACCAATTTAAGAGCAGTCATTTCATTTATTTATTTTTTTTAAATCCTGAATAGCATAAAAGTATTTTATCTTAGCATGGTAACAGTCCATACATTCTGCTTTGTTAATACATGTGCTCACGTGGGAACCAGCTATCAGAAATGGATAAACTAATTTGAACCAGTTTCAAGCACATAACATTTAATTAAATCACATCTTCGGAATGGATTTTAAAGGTTGGGGTTTTCAGAGCACGCAGACTGTACTCAGCATCTTGGCCGTGATCCTGGAACGCTCTGCCAAGATGGCCACGACGCAGGGTCCCGTGATCGGGACCAACATTTCATGGAGTTTTGCACAAGATTTCATGCCCAATTAAAACACCGGGGGATGTGAGCTTCTGACCCTCCCCAGCGTGGGGAGACCCCGAGGTGCAGCCAAGTACTTCTCAGGAGGACAGCTGGCCCAGCCCCTTCGCCATGCTGGTCATTCTGGCAGGGGCTGCAGAGCCAGGGCTGGCCCACGTCCCCACCGGAGAGTCTGGACCGTGCCCGGGGCCCGAGGGGAGGCTGCAGCTCTCCTCTCCCCACCCAAAGACCCTCGCAACCCAGGAGCTTCAGCACAAGCCCTGATGGGAGGTGGGAACGGGGTGCCGGGGAGGGGCACAGAAAGCTCAAACAGCCCAACGTTTCCCAAGGATGTTGCCCTGTGAGCCGAGATGCCAAAGGCTCGGGCGCCACAGACCTGGGGACAGACTAGCTGCCTGGGGACACTCTTTGAGACAGTCTACCATGGGGGTCCTGGCCTGACTCCCACCACGCAGAACACGTGTCCTTACCTCCTGACTTCCTGCCTCTGCCCGTTGCCACCCCCACCTGTCCTCTCTTCTGCTGCCTCAGTGCTTTTCTGGGACCTAGTGAGTGAGCAAAGAAACCCCTTTCATTCTCACTTGTCACAGACTAACAAAGGAACAGAACCTTTAGTTGGGTGGCTCACCCTCATGTTGGTTCTACCCCATTCTTCTGAGAACCACAGGTTTAGAAGAATGACCACAGCACCGATCCGGTCTTCCTCCCAGAACTGCTTGTCCACTTTCTTCCCGATGCTGCGCTGCTCTTGCCCAGACAGCGGACAGAGAAGTAGAAGCCAGTGTCCCCTGGCAAGGGCTGCCCGTCCTTCAGGATGCAGCCTGTTCACCATGACATCTCGGAGGCTCCCAAAACCCCCAGTAGAGTGAACAACACCGCCAGTGCCACATGCTCCTTAGTGTATTGTACAGTCATACTGTCACGGCCACATAATGACGTTCCAGTCAACAACAGACCAAGTGCACGATGGCGGTCTTATAAGAATAATGGAGCGGAAAACTTCCCATTGCCCAGGGATGTCTTGATGATCCCTGCCCTGCATGGGCCTAGGTTAATGTGTGTGTTTGTGTCTTCTTTTTAAACAAAAATCTTAAAAAGTAAAAAAAAATAAAAAATATATAATAAAAATATTAAAAAGCTTATAGAAAAAGGATATAAAGAATGAAAATATTTCTGTACTGCTATACAAGCTGTTTGTGTTTTAAGCTACAGTATTACCAAAGAGTCAACAAGTTAAAAATTAAAAGTTTATAAGGAAATGTCAGTTCTAAAATTGTAGAATATTTTCAGATAAACAGAAAGCATTGGCTGGTTTTAGATTAAACACATGGGCTATCAAATTGCAACCATATCAATAATAAATGTTTTAATTCAAGCTCTAATATTTTCTAAATTTCAAGGAAGCTAATTAGTTGAAGTATTTTATTTAAATGATTTCAAAATTCTCAGATACCATGTTTTAGACATTTGAAGCAGAAACTCTCCAGCATACAAAATCGCATAGTAAAAATAGGTAACCTTTTCTAACATTTCCTAACCATGCAGATAATACTGCAAGTGTTGTTTATTAATTCCTCTAACAGCCTCTGAGATGGGATCTGTGGTCCTCTCCACGCTGCAGATGAGGAAAATGAGACAGAGAGATCAATTACCTGCTGGAGTCCACAAGGTCGCTGCTACTGTCTCAAGCTGGAATCAGAATGCCAGGTTGCAACCACGACACCATTTTGCATTCCTAGCTAAATATGAAAGCAATTATTATTTTTTGGAAAAAAAAAACATTTCTCTTAGCAATTTTCAAACAGCAATAATGAATACAAATATACGAGCTTTAATATCATTTCTTTGAACAATTAGAATATTTTTGTCTCTCATAAACACCTTCCCTTCCTCTCATTTTATGGCTGTTGATGTTGAGGAGTCACTTGGAAACCATACTCACTAGCTGCAGGTCAGGGTTTTCAGAAGCAGCGAGCTACAGCAGGAAGGCTCAGGCATAGGGGCCCAGTGCATCCTACTTTGTGCCCAGCTCTGACAGCTGTAGGTCATGCCAATTAGGGCTGCTGACCTGAAGCCGTCTCGGTTTTCTCCTCTGTTAAATGGGGATAACCACCACTCCGACCGCACCGCTACTATGGGGATTAGAAACAATGTATATAAACTGCCTCCTGGCGGCTGGCACCTAGTACAGCATTTCCATTTGCTTCATTGTTTAATTATAATTAGAACTACCTTGGGGCACAAGAATAAGACTAGAATGATTAAATAGAAGACACAAATGGAGAAAGCTCTGAACCACAGTCTCTCCCCTGTACAACACAAGAAGGATTCTGATCGTACTCGACCCCAGGGGTCTTCTCCGCCAGGAGCCCGGGAACCCTTGTCAGTTAGCATTTTGCAGGAGGAAGCAGCCAACAGGCGGGGTTCTGGCCCTCATGGCTTCCCTTGGTCACCTCGGGACCTCGAACAGGTCACCTCCTGTCCTGTGCAGCGGTCTGGTCCTGGGACTCCCCCAGGAGGAAACGAGGGCTCTGCCAGCTCAGAGTCTCGGGGCTTGGACACTCAGTGAAAGCCCTTTGGGATCTGGAGAGAGCTGTAGAAATGGAAGGATCTGGGGGATTGTGCAGAAGAAACTCTCCTGGCCCCTGCACAGGTGCCCCGGAACACTCCCTCCTGAAAGGCTGCCAGTTTACACTGCTGCCCCGATTTCGCCTGCTTCAGCCCCAGTATGAGTGCTCTCCAGGGGAAAGCACTTTAATTGTGACCCCAGCTCCTTGTTAGTTTTCATGCCATTGTGTTTGTCATGGAAGTGACACCCAGCACCGGCTGCAGCGTGGGCAGCATGGGAGAGCCAGGCCTTCCGCACGGGGTCCTGTCCCCATTTCAGGTCTTGGGCTGTGTTGGACAGAATCCGCCCTGGTGTCAGTGGTCGAAAACTTTTAAAACCAATTGTATGGCTTCACGAATTGCACCTGCTATAAAAGGGGACCTGATCCCACTCCAGAAGTACCCCAAGTGGGGTGGGAATGGGTGCTCATCCCCCACTCCCTGCCCTGTCCTCACACAGGGCTAGTCACCAGCCTACACCAGAGGCTGATGCGTGGCCATCATGTGCCTGCTTAGGAACCTTCCTCCAGGGTGCAAGGGGTCAAGTTCCGGAATTTTTATCGTGTACAAAACAAGGGCTTTTTAAGAGCACCCTTTCCTTTCCCCATTTCACAGCAGCTGCAGCACTTTACTCTGCGTGGTCAGGTGTCCTGCCTGTGGACCGTCCTTTCAGTGGCTGCCATGCGCACGTACCCAGCCCCAGGCCACGGGCTCATAGCGAGGAGTCGTGGAGCTGAGGATACATTCAGGGCAGCAGGAGCCCAGCACAAGCACAGGGCACCGGCCACAGAACAGCCACTCTACGGCGGGAACTCTGTCCCCCAAAAGGATAAGCTGAAGTCCTAAGCCTGGTACCTGGGAATGTGGCCTTATTTGGGAATAGGGTCTTTGCATGCGTCATCAGTTAACGTGAGGTCATGTGGATCAGGGTGGGCCCGGATCCAGTGCTGGTATCCTCACGAGAAGGAAAAGCAGAGAGACACACAAGAACACTGTGTGAAGGCAGAGGCAAGAGTGGGAGTGGTGTGACTATGAACCAAGGAGCACCAAGGATCGCCAGAAGGCATGAGAAGCTCAGAGAGAGGCAAGGACAAATTCTTCCTTACACAAACCATGCTGACACCTTGACTCCAGACTCCTGGCTTCCAGGACCGGGAGAGAATCGATGTCTGTGGTTTGCACCGATCCGTGCGTAGTGATTCATCCCAGCAGCCATGGGACACGGCACGCCTCTTCACCAGTGACTGTCCCTGGAGCCCCGGGTCACAGGCACTGCCCGTCCTGCAGCTCTCACTCCCAACACCCCTTCTGGGGGATGCTAAAGAGGCAATGATCCGACCCTTGTGAGAGCGGTGAGGTAGACTTTGATGCTCCTGCAACGGGAGCAGGACGGACCCCAGCTCCAACACAGCAAGGACGGGTGGGAATTCACAGCCCAGGGGCGGGGCGAGGGCCGTGCGATGGGGAAGCTCTAGGAGACAAGGGGGAGGGCATGGTTCCTCAGCTCCAGGCCTCTTCTGGGCACCCTGTCACCTTCAAGGGTTGAGCCGCACATGTGGACTCTGGTCCTCCTGGAGAATCCTGGCCCCTGGGCGAGTGAGCCTGCTCTGTGGCATCTCCAGCCCAGATGTCTCGATGCTCCAGGTGTCTGACATCCTGGGCAGAGGTGCCCATCTGTTCAGCTGTCCCTCATCCATTCCTGCCTGCTGACAAGGTGATGCCAGTCCCCGGCTCCTCACCTGGGGCTCCTGCTCTCACAGCCCCACCCCAAGGTCAGGCTCCCGAGCTCACTAGCACTCTCGGACGTCCTCTGTTGGTCTCAGGGCTCGGCGGAGTGCTGCCCCTTGCCACTGGCCTGCAGCTGGTGGGGCGTCACTCCCGAACCCCTGCCTCCCTCTGCCCGAAATGCCGTCCGACTCAGTGCCCAGCCAGAGCTGCCAGGGTGCCCTCCAGGCTCACAGCGGCTTGCATCCCGGGACTGCTAGTGATCTGCTGCCTCCGCCGCACAGGGCACCGGGGCACTGGCACACTCTGGAAGCCTCACCGCCTCTCCAGTGTCTCTCACGTGGCCTGAGCTTCCGTTTCCTGTCTGTATAATGAAGGTGCTGGTGGGGATCGGAGGGGTGATGAGAAAGTGGGAATGTGCAGGGGCAGGCGCAGCACAGGAGAAGGGGATCCGGACGTTGGCTTGTTCGGGAAGCATTTCTCAGGCATTCCACTTCCCTGGAGGGAGAAGAGAAGGCCTGCCGTTGCCTCCTGGAGCCCCTCACGCTGAGTTAAGGCTGTCCAGGCAGACAGAGAGGCTGGAGCAGGGTGGAGCAGGGTGCCCGGGGAAGGCATTGTGACAGGTGGGCTCCGTGACTCCTCACGACAGGCTGGGAGAATGCAGTGGGTCAGGGCGCCCCCGACCACTCCAGGGACAGGGCACAGCACCCAGTGGGACCGAGCTGTTCATGTCTGAAATCCAGAGAGCCGACGCCCCTCTGCTTGGTCGGAGTGGCCTCTGGGGCCTCTGTTAGAAGCCGAGGTCTCAGCAGGAGCCTCAACGGCAGGGACCGGAGAGCGGCGGCAGAGGGAGCAGAGCCCGGGAGCTGCCCCTGGGGCGGGCGGGCGGGATTGGCATGGACACGCCCGCGGTGTGGTTTGACTTCTCCTGTTCGCGTGTGAATTGTTATGTAACAATTAGAAAAACTGATCAGTAATAGTCATGACTGGAGATAGTACAGGAACCATTTAGGAAACTGTCTCAAAAGTCCACGGAGAGGGCTGGCTTCAGCAGCACATATGCTAAAATCGGAACAATACAGAGAAGATGAGCGTGGTCGCTGCACAAGGAGGACACGCAAACTCATGAAGTGTTCCATATGTATACATATTTAAATATATATATATAAGTCCTGGGAGAATGTCGCTGAGCCTGGAGCAGGCGGCCGGCGGGGAGGCTGGGAAGGGCCCACTCGGTGCGGGAGCTGGCCCAGGGCCGCCCTGCTGTCCTGTGTTCCTGCTCAAAGACAGCTGGAATATTCCAAGGGCAAGCGGCAGGAGCAATGATGGAACCGAGGCGGGTTTGACCTCAGCTGTAATAAACCCGGCGTGTGAGTTTAGACCCAGCAGTGGCACCGCAGCCGGTGTGCGCGTGAGGAGAGCATGCTGGTGTCGCCAGAACCGGGCAGCGCCGGCGTGATTCGGGAGGGTCCCGGAGGACAAAGGCCAGAGACCAGGTCACCGGGGCCTGAAGTCACCTCGGGCCCCCCCAGTCCCGCAACTCACTGAATCTTAAAACTCCCTTCCTAGTTTCTCCAAGCGAGAAGGAGCAGCCCGGACCTGCCCAGGCTCCCCGATGGCGAGCGACCCCGCTTCCCGAGTGTCCGTTAATTATCTTGCTGGTTCATTGACACGCGGAGCGTCCTCTCCCCTTCCCCACGCCAAGCCCTGCCTCCTCCGCTGCCGGCCCCCTATTTCTAGTCCTGCCGTGGCGGGTGCATAAAGAATAGGTCTTTCTGCCCTCGTGTATGCAGTCGTTTTCTTACTCTCCCGCTTACCTGGGCTACACACTTGCCGGTTTCCTGATATGGTGTGACACCCAGGTCAGTGTGCACCCAGGTCTGTCCACAAAGCCCTGCCCTTCAGGGCAGCGGTCCAGTGTGTGGGGAGACCGAGGCTGAGGGCGGGGATCGGATGGTTGAGGGAGGTGGTGGTGGCCAGACAGCGGCAGGGAAGACAGCGTGCCCCACCCCTGCACCTGCAGAAATGAAACCAGTGGGATCTTGAAGGGGCTTCTGGGCCGTTGCTGGCCGAATTGTTCCCTCCCCCAAATTCATAGGTTGGGGGTCAAACTCCTAGCACCTCAGAGTATGATTGCATTTGGAAAAATGGTCTTAAGCAAGGTAGTTACATTAAAATGAGGTCCTTAGGGTGGGTGCTAATCCAATGTGGTTAGTGTGCACAGCCGTGTTCAGGTAGCAAAGCAGACTTGTTCGAAGGGGCCACAGAGAGAGGTGCAGGGACCACTGTGACAAGGCCTCAGGGCGGAGGAGAGGCTGGACTCCGCTTTGACTCTACAAGAAAGAGCAGGGATTTACGACCAAAGAGCAGGGCAGGGACAGTAGACGATCACTGGGTGACAGGTACTGAGGGTGGTCAGACAACTAGGGTGGGCATTTTGCCAAACTGACGTAGCATGGTTCTTGCTCAAGTGGATTCAACGCAGGTGGAGAGGGAAGGCGTTAAGTCGGGCCAAGCACACAGAAGGCTCAACCCATTGGCATCGCCAGCCCCTGCCATCGGCCACCGCCAATCTGTCTGACTTGATGGGCCCCTGGACGGAGTGGGTGCAGTGGGAGAGATGGGGGCTCCCTGGTCCCACGCAGGGGCTCTCTCACCAGGAGTGAGTTGGCTACTGCTTCCCCTGAGTGTCCAACCTGCCAGCAACAGAGCCCAGCCCCGGACAAAACGTTATTCCTGCAGAAGTTCCGCGGGTGACCTGGTGGCAAGTTGACTGCCTGCGGTCCCTCTCACCTGGAAGGCCCAGCAATGATGGTAGGAACAGGCGCACACTCTGAGCATGGGTCTGCCGTTCCCACCTTTCCCCACGGGACCCCGGGCAGCACCACTGCCTGAGGCTGCAGGGACCGTCAGTGTCACTTCACTGGGCTGTCCCCCGGAGCAGCCCCACCAGATACACGCCCTTCCCCAGGTGGTCCTCTGGCAGTGACTGATGGCAGTGGCTGTGCAGGAGGCCTGGCCATGCCCAACGCAAGACACTTGTCTCAGGCCGCCACGGGGTTGGCTGAGGCTGTGTCCAGCCTACATCGCAATTCACTTACCTCTGTCCTCAACTCAGCTTCCCCTCCACCCTTCCAGAGGGCTAATCCCTAATAAATACTTCACCACCCAGCTCCCTCTCAGCCTGGGAAAGCCGGGCTGCAGATGGAAGGAAGAAAGAGTCTCAACGCAGGCTGGATGCCGCAGGGCTCATGCTAAACACGGTGGTAAACTCAAACATGGTGGTTATTAAGAAAACAAAGACCAAAAGGCAAGGAAAAAAATCCCACTCACTTGGAGTTCTGTATTTGCATGCTTGATATCCACACGATTCCAAAGTGTGTGTGTGTGGGGGGGGGTTTTCTGCAGAGCCAGCCAGTAACTTCTGCACCTACCTGATGTGGGGGGCCTTGCCGACTTTTGGGGGTCACGTGCTGGGGCCTCTGTGCAGGAAGCCATGTGGTGTGAGAGGGTGACCTCTCTGTGTCTGGTGGCATCTAGCCCTTCAGGGCCGGCTCTTTGTTTTAGTATGCAAACTCAAAAAGGGAAAAACAAAAAACTTTTCACCTTGAGGTGACAGCTTGTGTTGTTTGCATTTGCAGTTCGAAGGTGGCGTTGGTTTTATCCCCTCCCGGGCTTCAGAGGGGCTCTTCGGCTTTGCTGCCCACCCCCTTCCCGAAGCTGCAGTCGCACACGCACACGCACGTGTGTGCACACGGTTTCCCGTGACTCCTAAAAACAAAAAAGAAAACAAAAAGCTGGCAGATGCTGATGTTTCCGCTTAACTGCACATATTTTATAGTATTTCTCTGTGTTTTTCTCCCAAGATGCCCACCTGACCTCGCTCGCTCTCCAAATTCTCTCCATTGTGGCCAAATGTCACAGATCATGTGAGGCTGCTTCAGCCCATGGAAATATGCTATAAATGAGTGCATCTGCCCTTTGATCTTAACCCTTCTCCTTCCTGCGGCAGCGGTTTTGTTCTCCTAGATGAGAAGCCCGTTCGTTAGCAAAGTCTTCCTGACACGCCTTCTTGGCACAGCCAGACGAAGACAGTCGGAGTTACGAGTTTGCCTTTGCACATGCAGGTCTCGACACTCCAACCAGTATTTCAAGAGCTGGGGGGAAATAAACACCCAGCTGTGCTTTTCCCAAATGGTGAGAAGACAAAGAACACTCAGAAATTATCCAAGCCCTGAACACCCACCTTAGAACTAAATTTCAAAAGGAAAACGGAAAGAAGGTGCCATCACAAGACCCAAATTATTTCAACATCCAATTTAGAGGAAAGACTGTTGCCTGGGCATCAGGAACACACACCGAGCGGTGATTTCATGTTTGCATCTCAGTCCGCCATTCTTTTTGGAGATTGCGACAGTTTTCTGCCAAGGCCAACCGTGTTCAGGCATATCCGGTGCCAGGCGCAGCCCTATTCCGAGCTCAAACTCGACTCAAAGAATGTTTTACTCCCAAGATATTTAAGCAGGCATTTCAGTGGACGAGCCCACTTTGGCCTGGTTGGGAGGACTCTTGGCCGGCGGGAGGACTCTTGGCCGGCGGGAGCCCCAGATCTCTCGCCAGGTGTCCAGGGGCTCCGTGCCGTGGCTGCGGGGGGCGAGTTCACCGCTGTGGTTCTTATGAAACTCGTGCGTTTCCTGGGTTTCTCTGTCGCCTGTAACTTTGCTTATTTTCAGCGTACTGTTTTAAGTCTGCATACGGTGTTTCTAAATGGGAAAACTGCTGTGAACATGAAAAATTTCCTTCAGAAAATCTTTTCTACTTAGTACCGGGACCAACTGCCGGTTTTAATCTCATCCCCTCTGGGACCATGCAGAGCTCCCTCTAAAACTGCAATGTATACAACTCTTGCAATTTTTTAAGTAGGTAAAAAACAAATTAAGAATAACTTAAAAGCTCTCGATTCCCACCCCCCTCCCCATTTCAAAGATACCTACAGAAACTTCAGGGCAGAGCCGCCCAGGAAGACCAGAGGAGCAGATGGCCGGGGAGGGCCGGCTCCTCCCAGCCAGGTCTCAGCCGCAGCCGCCTTCCCTGTCATTACCTTTGCAGCCGGCAGGACGCCTTTGTTCTCATTCCGCAGTTGCCTAAGATGCAGAAGAGGATGCCGCAACCTGCGAGGCGACGTGCGCGTGGGTGCAGTCGCCCACGTGGCTCACGCCACACACCTAGTCTGAGCCAGCTCTAGGCAGGCTGACTCTGTGAACTCTTCGATGACCTGAAATATAAGTATTTGTGACTCCACGGAATATGTGTACGGATGTTAACACATAATGGCTTTCTGTGTGCTTGTTTTCTCCATTGGAAAATATTTTATCGTTTAGGGTACGGCACAGCAGCGGTGAGGAGTTATTTCATCATCTCCGTAGCAACAGATGCTAAGGTTCCTGGGTCCGGCTCCACCACTGCGGTGACCAGGACACTCAGTCCCCTCCTTCTAATTCTCCTTTTGACACTGTCTCCCTTTGCCTCCCCAGGGCAAAGTCCCAGGATGGTTTCAAATTGGTTTTAACTTTTAAAAAGTTTTTTTTTTTTTTTTTTAAATCATGGTACCAAATAGCTAACATAAAATTTAGCATTCAAACCATTTTAAGTGTACAATTCAGTGGTGGTAAGTGAACTCACATCACTGCGTCTTAATTGCTTTGCATGTCGTTTCCACACATTTGCGGAGCCCGGCCCTGCACCAGGCTGGCCACAGAGCAATGACATGGTCCACACCCTTGCTTTCCTGTCTGAGGACGGGCTTACACCTGGGGACGTTTCTGGGTGATCCTGAGAAGAAGAGGAGCAGCGGTCAAGTGGGCAGGAGGCACGATTTTAGGTCGGGTGATCAGGGAGGACCCCTGGTGGGAGGTGACATTTGCCTGAGACATGAGAGGGGAGAACCGGCCCTGGGAAGATCTAGAGAGAAGTTCCTTGAGCTCCAGGCACACCTACCTGCCAAGGGCAGGCGTGGAGAAGAACCTCGGCGTGTTGAGGACAGACGGGAGGCCCGAGGCCGGAGCACGGTGAGATGGCGAAGACACCGCCAGGAGAGTGTGAGGCCGGACGGTCATTGTGGGAACAGCCCCGAGGGAGGAGAGCAGGGTCCTAGGCGGCTTACGTGGCCTGCTGCATGTCGTGTGGAGGTCACTGTGGCCTCAGCGGGGTAGCGAGGGGTAAGAGGAGAAGGAGAGAGAGCGGTGTGTTCCAGAGGCAGTTCCGGAAGTCCAGAGGGAGTGGGGTGGCTGGAGTCAGGCTGAGGGCGGCAGAGAGAGGACTGTGCAGGGTCAGAGTGGAAACGAAGCAAGACGAGGAGTCAGAGTAGAAACGAAGCAAGACGGGGAGACAGCAGAATAAACGGTGCCATTTACTAAGCGTTGGAGAGGGAAGGGGAAGATGAGAAATATTTTTATGGGGAAGGAAGCCAAGTCCAGACTTCTGCCTGGGACGGGCTCAATGGACAGTACGTTTGGGCCAACGGGTGAACCTGAGAGCCCAGGGTTTGCTGGAGGAGAGCAGGCTGGGTCCGTCCACCTGGGAGTCACCGGCATCTCGAGAGTGTTCAAGACCACGGGGAGAGGACATTTCTTAGGCCAAGAATCAGCACCTTTGTAAAGGGCACAGGATCAGGGATCCCTGGCGCTGACTGTGGATAAGTCCCTCATCTGTGTCCCATCTCGAGAGCAAGAAGGCTGTCCTCAGAGGGTGCCGAGGCTCTTTCCGGCTGCAACATTGTGAGGCCCTTTTTAAATCTCCTTCCGGGAGCCTCATCCTTCACGCATAAGCCCCAGCGAAGGCAGCCATCTAGAAGCCACCATCGCTCTCGAAATTTCCCCCTGACGGAGTCCGTCCCTGGTAAGAGGAAGAAGCCAGCTTTCTCATAGGAAAACGACTTTTCTGTCCTGTTCTTGAAGAATATTGTGATTGTGGTTGACGGCATGGGGAGGGGTGTGGGAAGAGGAAGCTGACCACGGCGGGGTCGCAAAGTATTACTTCTCAAAGATGTTTTCGGTGGCTTAAGGTCCGGGTCATCGCCGTCTCCCTCGGAAACTTCCCCTGCCTCCGACATGCCCCTCGGTTCTCCAGCCTCTCCCGGCTCCCAGGGGACCATTAACAGTGAACCAGTAAGATGAGCAGGGGGCAAGTTGGAAGCAAATCAATCTCAGAGTTTATTAAAAAACTGGCTATTGCAGAATATTTTTTAACTCCTCAGGGAAAATACTTCCAACAACCATATAAATCCCCTTGGCCTTTGGCTCTAAGCAAACATACCACAGATTCAAAAATGAACTTGGCTTTGAGCTAGCCGGGTTTTCTTGCGCCCAAACCATCGCCATCACACTGATAAGTGTGCACGCTGAGGAAGGCTCAGAAAAGTGAAAAGAGAAAGCTGTCCCTAGAACGTAAATGTTTAAAAAAGAAATTTAAAAAAAAAGAATATTTCCCTTGCTATTGCCTGGTGTCTCTTAAATTGACGAGATGGCTCCTTGCTGGAGTGAGGGACGGGAGGTGTCACACCGGTGGAGCCTCAGGTCCCAGCTGGGACCCTCCCAGCAGTGTGGCCTTGAGCCAGTGCCTTAACCTTTCTGAGCAAGATTTTGTATCTATATAATGAAGGTCATAGCTCCAGGTTTTGCAATCATGACTGTTCCCATCACAGGGGGAATCATTATCATCACTGCTGCTCGTAGCAGCTGGAGTCCTCAGAATCTCCCTGTTTCCTGCTCTGAATGGAGGAGGGCCCTACATTCACAAAGCACACTCACTGGCTCTTCTAGAGTTTCTTCACAGTTAATATTAGTCCAGGAACAACGTTTGGTATCAGGGTAGGGACTGATTGTAGCAGAAAAAGGCAGCTCACAAATCAGGAGCTGACATCACATGGCCCAAGGACACAGCGCCCATTCAGTGGGGGTGACACTTGGCGTCTGGTGTTGGAAAGGGACAGTGAAATGGCCCAAAGCTGTAAGTGAGGGTTTGTCACCTTCACTACAAAAGGAGTGAGGTATTAACAGACATGGAGAAAGTGGACTGCAGGGTGACAGGGCAGTGGGCATGGCCTCCCAGGGGCAATCGCCATTCCACCGCTCTCTCTGAGCCTCACGCTCTGACAGCCACCAGCACACAGAGCCATGGGTTTGGGGGCACCAGGCGAGTGCACAGGGGGCCACACTCGTCACCATTCCTGGGCAAAGGGTCCAGAGCCTTCCCCTGAGGGTCGCTCAGCACTGTCCTTTCCTCCCCACACAGGGCGGCTGGTGTAGGCTCTGTGTGGGACACCCTGATTCCCCTCTGGGGAGGGCGCTCACCACCCACAGGGCAGCGGCGAGCACTGCCATCGGCCACATGCCAGACAGAGTTCCCACTGCCCCAGGCCAACCCTGCGTGACCGAGCCATGTGCACGCAGGGTCCTCACGTGAGACCCTTCACCGAGGAACGCCCTACGCACTGCGCTGGCCTGGCAGGCTCCAACAGGCAGAGCTGGGAAAGGATCCTGGAAGAGAGAAAGAGGGCAACTGTCTGAGAAAGCTCGGCTCGAGCTGCCAACAGCCCAGCCCCTGGCGCCCTCGGTGTGGCCGGCACAGATCCTCACGTGTGCTGCATCTACGTGTTGAGCTCTGCAGACTCAGAGAGCCCTTCCTCCGTGCTGGGCCATTCCAGGTGCTAGGGAGACAGTGGAGACAGGACAGACGAGCCCCCCTTGGGATGGGCAGGGTCGGTGGGGGAAGCTTGCAGAGGACACCAACAAAGCAAACAGGGTAGCAAAGTGCCCCCTGGGCCTGAGTGCAGAGATGGCCGCAAAGCCCAGGCAGGGATGCAGACCACAGAGGGGCTGCTCGGGCCGGAGGTCCCTCTGCAGGTGGGAGTGCGGGGGGTGGGGGTCCGAGGGCTCTGTGGACCGGGGAAGGGGCAGCAGGGATAGCTTGAATTGTCGGAGGACCAGGAAGAACACAGGAAGGACGGGGCCTGGTGGGGGTCCAGGACGTGAGGAGGGTGGCCGTGGAGGAATCTGCTGCTCCTGGTTGGGGCGCAGGCGGGGAAGTTTCAGCACGGGCATGGCGGCCCCAATTAACTCCTGGAAGACGGGAGGGTGACTGCCCTGGGGTGTGGCCCTGGAAGGACAGCAGGGGTCTGGCTGGGAGCCCGTGGCTGATCTCGAGAGAGACGTCCGTGACTGCGGCTCCAGGGAGAAGGAGTGAGAACGAGGGGGCTCTGACGGACGAGGTAGGGGCTCCCCGTGGGGATGTGCAGGCCTCCAGCGCCTGTCCCCAGGGCTGGGCTTCTCGCAGTCCCCTGTGAAGTCACCGCAGATGCTGCACTAGCGTGTTGGAGAGGGGCTTCCGGTGGGGCTGACGGGGCTGTCTGGAGCCTCCTAATTACCAAACGTGTGCGGTGGGAAGGCTGTGCGGGGGGCCTTAATCTAGGACAGCGCTTGCCAGGTTCAGGAAGGTCTTCAGGAGGGCTGTTAGCTCTGTGGAGCCACGAGGGACCACTGGGCGTCCTGGGGGAATGATCCTCCACGTGGAGCTGTGGCAGGGGCATGCTCTCCTTCCGGTTCTCACTCACCCTCCGGGGGCAATGCAGCCTGATTCCCGTAAGAATGCGCGAGTGGCACACTCTCACCTGTTCTAGAAGATTCGGCTTTGAATTCCACTCTCAGGCTATTCTGAACAGAGCTGGGCACACACCTTTAAAATGCCTCCCAGTGTTTCTTAGGATGGCTTCCACACAGTCGATTCTTCATGCAAATCACAATCAATGGGCAATGCCCTTTGATAACAGCACTACATATTCTGCTGTTGCAATTTAATTAAATCATGCACCAGTAGTGTGCCTTAACATTATCTCTAGTTTTTCAGATTTATACTGAAAAAAAAAAATTAACCTTTAAAGTTTTTTATCAGTTTACTTAAGAGAAAAAAAAAGCATAGTTTACTATAAATGAAAAAAAAAAAAAAAAAAGCCAAGCCTAGATGTTTCTCTGCTTTCCACTGAGAAAAGCTTTTCAAAAATGGAAGATTTTACAGGAAAATTTAGAAATATTTATTTTAAAACTATTATAATTATGCATAGAAAATTAGATTATGTCATCCAAGCATTTGCTGAACACTGGGCCCTTCAATAATTAATTTTAATGTGAAATTAAGCTGCATATCCAAACTTTTACCAATGGCTAAAAGCATAGGCTGCCTAGATTTAAAATACATCAATCATTTATAATACACATTTAATTCTTACAGGATGTAAAAATATACTTTGTTTTTTATTTGGATTTAGTGATTGGAATACTTTGTTTCCAAATGGAATAGACTTCAGATAACTTTATTTTGCTCATGCTGCTGGCCTGTAAAATCTCCCACAAAAAGAAATGTAAAAAGACAGAGCAAATCAAAGTCCTTCCCAACATCAAAACCCTAGAATAATGTTGAAATTCCAGCAAAAATTAAAAAAAAAAATTAATTCATGTACCACTCACAATCTGCCACTATTAAAAATATATGAAACCTCTAGATAAATTATAACAGATTTGTGGAAGTCATATATATTGATTAAAACATCAAGCAGTTACATACAAACCAATAATGAATTACTTCACGCTGGAAGATAAAACTTTGTGATATTTAAAATTACAGACTTGAAAGTAAGTAAAATTACCCCTAATTATGCAGAAGGGAGTAACACCTTCGCAGTAAACAAGATAAGCACCTCAAACAGCACTAATAATTTTAATTAACATTTGCTAGTTTTCTTCCACCTCATTTCAAGGTCACCTACTCCCTCTTTGAGGAAAATCCTTACAGCTGCTGTTTTGCAAACTTCCACCGCCTTCCTTATCATCAGGCTGAAGCAACAAGAATGTTTCATAAGGCCGATTTTTAAGAATAACTAATCATGCACAAAAGTAAATATTGAATCACGGCAGCCTGTTAGCAATGACTTAAAAATGAATTGCAAGTCTAATTTTCCATTCTTGTTATAACTTTGTCTTTACTGAGTCCCTCGATTTGAATTATGAAATATGCCTGAACTGTTGAATATTCAGATTATAATCCAAGTCGAGAAGAGTTTAGCTATCAATGCTGCATTTGAACCTCATGCATAACACGACCCATCTACATAGTATTTGTATTCTCTGTTGAGTACAGATTAATACATTCATTTGTTCAAGATTTATGATTTTGCTAAACTGTTTTCTCTCTTTTGTAAATTAAGAAACCAGTAAGAATAGGGCTTTGTTATATCAATGGGTTTGTTCCATTCCACAAATTTAATGTACAGGGTCACTCGGAATATAATGTGTAGTGAAAGAATCTCATTAGGCCAAAATGAATGTAAAATGTGTCAATTTGATCCAAATGAGAACTGTAGTAAAACCATGTTTGATGTTCATGTGTAATAAATCTTTAACATTTGTCTGTAAAGTATTAGAGAACCCACAGGGAAATCTGTGTTTGTGATAGGGGCACGTTTCCCATGGTTTTTCTCTATTATTCTTTGTTGGCATTTAGCATATGGAAGTAAAAAGTGCAAATCCAAGATGGGGATTATTAACTCTGATTCTAAAGTAAATAGAAAATGTATCTTAATGCTAGTTAGAGTGCTTTAGAAAAAAAATAGGAATGGTTTTTAAAAATAAGAAAAATAAACCTTTGAAGACACCTCCATTGTAGTCCATTCAGAGAAACACTACAGAGAGTCCTTCAATTTCCATCTTGGGAACAGTGCCAGATTGAGTCTATGTTGCCTCGAGTGTCTCTTACTTTTAGATTTGATTTTGGGAATGTTTTAATGTTTTCATTTTATGTTGAATATGTGATGACCATTATCTTTCCAATTCATTTTTATTTTGATATATTCATATTGTTAATTACTGTTGTATTTCAATTTTCTCCCTAGTATTTTTGTTCCTTCATAATGGCTTCATGGTTCACTGGACCGAAATGACTAAAATGAAAGATTTCCAAGATTTCTTCTGGGAGTAATTTACAAAAGACCACCATTTTTTAATTGCTCTTCATGTTTAGTGCTGGATGTCTGCTTCAGAAAGAAATCAATCTCCGTCTTTTTGGTGCCATTCTGAGTACATCATCATCTTTTTTTAGAAATCTTGATAATTAAACCTTTTTCCCCTTAAATTATTTAAACATTTTCCTGCTTTATCTGATTCCTCTAGCAGTTTAGAGCAGGATAAAGCATTTACTCTTTCTGTTTACATAAATTTGATTCATTTTTTTTGGCAGAAATTTACTTTGCTCTTTAATGTAAGGACAAATAATAATAATCAGTGTGATGTCAAAATAATTAAGAGAAATGGTAAAATTTCCTTCAAAGGAAAATTCTTCCTATAGAAGAATGAAAGAAAATTAATTTCCCAGTGTTATTACAGTTAAAATCATCTGCAGAATTCCAAAGTAAAAGTTAAAAATTGATATATCATCAATAAGAACCAGCTCATTAAAAAAAATCACTATGTTAAAGGTTTCATAGCATCATTGACAAAATTGGTGGAAATATTCTTTCAAAAACCAATTTCTTATGAGCCATCTTCCTGAGATTCTCTTAAAAGACAACATTCCTTGTTTTCAGAAACATCAACACATATTCCTAGGAAATGTGTTTATTTCAACATCAAATTAGCATGCCTATAGAAGAGGAGATTCCTTCATTACCTTTAACTAGAGGTCCCTTGCTGATTTGGCAAGTGGATATCTCTTGTAACTATTTTCTGTATTATACAGTCAATTCTAGTGTAAAGGTTGCTGTAATCAATGGTGGATATTCCTGTTGTCTTTTGCGAAATTCTATTATCAATGTTTACTCTGATTAAACACGTCCGTGTTCAAGAAAAAAATATCAACATTAAACTATTATGCTTTTATGTCCAAAGTATTAGTTACTGGCAATGCCCAGAAAAAGACAATTTCTGCCCAGGTTGTGCAGCCTTAACCCCCTAAACATTCTGTTGTTGGACAATTCTCTGTTTTTCACTTTCACTTAATATCCAAACCACTTGTCTGTAGTTTCCATTTGAGTTTGGAAGACACCACACGACACTTTTTGTATCAGATTTATTTTTCTACTTACGTTTGGCTTCGACGAATATTAAAATCAGTTGCTGTCGCCTGAGCACGCACCGTGTTGGAAGGAGGCCCAGAAGTCAGAGGGAAGCCGGCCTGACGATATTCCACTTGCGGTAATTCCCATACGGGAACGGGAGCTGTCTGGAGCCGATTCTGTCCGAGAATCAGAGTTCTAGAAACAGGGTCCAGAAGAGGCCTGGTCCAGTCTCCCGAACAGAGGTAGCCTCTACCAGGACCCGCGTATCAGCACGCAGGGGCCCCTGCTCGTGGTCACAGGGAGACCTGCGAGGCCCTGGGAGCCGCCACGGCAGTTTGCGTGTGTCACTTGGAGGGCCTCGAAAACTGCATGCGCTTTCAACTCCCCCAAAGGGACTCGCCCATGACAAAGGACATACATTTTGGTTTTGACTTTTTATCTTGTCTTGCCTGTACGACGTTGGCCGTGTGGATTAAAAACAACCTGCTCGCCTACCTGAGGGCAAATGAAGGAGGAAAACGCTCTTCACCTCGAGGACCAACTCACTCTCTTAACCCAAGAGGTGTCTCGTGATTGAACCCTGGACAACAAGAACAAGGTCCCAGATGCCATGTCTTCTGCGTGGTCCTCACCACACCCCGCACAGCCAGGCCTCCCTTCCGGCTCTCCCAGTCGTCCTTCCTTCCCTTCCTTGACCCAACTCCCCCCAGTCCTTTCAGTCCCAACTCCCCCCAGTTCACTGACATCACATGTTCCACCTGACCAGTCTGTCTACCAAACACGTCCCCCATCTGATTGGACCTCGGTTCATGGCTACCGAGGACGGTTTCCTAAGCTGGCACTCCAGGCCCCGCACGGCCAGCCCTGCATCCCAGGTACCTGCAGTGGCAGAAGAGCACTGTCATTACGTCCAGACAGAAAGACCCGGGAATGAGTCTCCTGCCTGTCCCTTACCAGCCACATGAATTTGGAAGAGTTAAGTTCCCTGAGCGTCCATGGCTGTCTTTGTAAAATTGTGATAAGAACAGTCCTTCTTGAGCGGAATTACAGTGAGCACTTACTGAGGCGAACCGTGCAAAGCTCGTGGCGCGGTGCCTGGCACACACAATAGGTGCTCCTGAAAGTTCTTTTCATAACACTGACAATCTCCTGGGATGGACGTGGACATGCTGGTCTCGTGCCGGTCACACTTACTGCAGCAATTTACGGAACGCTCTCCCCAACCCTCGCCCACCTGTCAAAGTCCTCACTGTCCCCTGGACCCATTAAGTCTCCCACACTTGACTCTGTCGTCGTCCGGGTGGGCCCCTGCTTGGTCACCTCTGCACCTCCAGGGCCAGAACGGTGCCCGACCAGAGCACACGCTCCACAAATTAGTGTTCGGCAAATAAAGGAGATGAAATGTAGCCTCCTCCGAGGAACCGTTCCTACCCCTCCCATCCAAAAGTGGTGCTGCCCCTCTCCCAGCTTGGATAGCGCGTTTCTCTGTATCTCCGAGGCGGTGTCTAATTCGCCCGTCATATAATTGGGGAGATGAGCCACACACAAACACAGCCATAATGTGTCGGGCTCCTTGGGGGCAAAGGCTGTCTCAGCTGCTATGATGGAAACATCCGTGACATTCACGGCAGACCCTAAAGGATTATTTTGATGGAAGGTGTACCTTGCTCCATGTAATAGATCCAATTTAGCCAAGTGCTCCACCAAGCAAGTTTCTGATTCTCTCATTGACTTAATTAGAGATACATAAAATTTGGCACGGATTACATGAGTGACTATTTAACCCCTAGATCCCTAGATAAATTGTCGACATTGTTTTGAAAATAATCGCCAAAACTTGAGTTATTTTATTTTTTTTTACCTCCCACCGGCAAGAAGTTCAGAGCTAAGGCGGATTTTTTATGAGCTCCCCTCCCCCACATTGCTCCGATCCTTATTCTTGCAGGTCTCTTTCCAGACATCTCTGCCCAGTAATAATTATAGTGTGTTCCCAACCTCGCTGATGGCTGGCGTCCTCATTAAGGACCATTACCCTGAAAAGGGTGTTTATTGAACCTGGCAGAGTGCTGATATTTGTTAGACCCTGTCATATGGTTGATGGCGTTTAGTCAGAACTCATTCGGAAACAGGAGTGAGCCGTTCAAACTGGCACCGTCAGCGGGACAGGGAGGTGGGCTCACGGTGGCATCACGACTCCCGTTGGCGCCTGCAGCCCGAGGAGGGCTGTTCCACCAGGCGCCTGGACTCTTGCCTCCCCTGCTCCGAAATCTGCTAACCGGATCCCCGTTGAGCGGGAGGTCCTCACGCCCAGTCGATGGAAATTAGAGAAACAAACGTGTGTCTGGATTTCACGACTCCTTTTGTCCTGTGCATGCTGGGATCACTTTAAAAGGAGTTCAATTAATTGAAGATTGATACCATTGGGAAAAGGTATGTTTTCAGATAAACCAGTAATTTGATTCTTTATATAATTACAAAGGATTGAGTTCACCGAGAGACAAAGTGCGTTATCTTCCTGGGAGACATTGCAAAGGTAAAGATTTCTGCGTGAACATCCACAGTTGCGCGCGTCAGTCATCGCGATCCGTAGGAGGTGCGACCCGCAGAGGCGGGACACAGCCCAGCGTCCTGGAGTCCACTCGCCTGGGCTGCGCCTGGCTCCACGGCCGCCCGCCTGGCCCCGGAGGACCTGGGACATGCTGTTCAGCATTTCCGAGCTGCGGTTTCCTTTTTTTTTTTTGGTCAAATTCATTGAGTCCAATAATTTTAAAACATTTTTTGAGGTGGTGGGAATGACGATGTGGGATTATGCAAACCAAATACGATTTCGGTTCCTAGAGGTGGCCCCGAGAAGGGAAGGATAGCATGTTTCTGTAAACCTCTCTCGGTGCACATACGTTTTCCAAATATGTGTGTAGACTGGGGATTATAGAAACACAATAGCGGAAAGGCCTAATTCTGCCCAAAGAGAATGAACTCAACGGGAGGCAATGGCTGCCATTGAATGGCTGACATTCTGGGTTTACTACGTCAGACCTGACATTTCACGTGGTTTGCCACGTCAGCCCACGCACCGAGTATGTGCTGACGTTATCGCACTTAATTTGTCCAGGCACCAAGTACTAATTCTCTACATCTTGAAGGATGAGGTTCAGATCTCCAGAAGGGGAAAGGCACTAACAACAAAGGGAAGAGCCTGCAGAGCAGAACAAAGCATCCATGTTCACGGTCATCCATTTATTTCACAAATACTCAGGGAGCTGGCGCCGTGCTAGGGGCTGGGATGATAACGGGAGACCAAAGAAAGAACCCTTGCCCTCAAATGATCACGTAGTCTCTAGAACAGATGCAAAAGACCCCACCCAAAGACTCTTTGAGTAGGGCATGGTATCATATACAAAAGACTATTTTAGGGAGGTTTAGCCGGGACAGGGACATCAGGAAGACCATCCCTGGGGCCTGGCAGTGAAGCTAAGACCGAGCAGAGGGAGAGGGGAGGTGGACTTCCCTGCGTAGGGAGCAGAAACCAGGTTGGGAACAAGGACAGCACAAGGCCTGGGAAGGGGACAGGGAGTCTGGGCCAAGGCAAAGGACAGGTGCAATGTGAGGCTGGCAGTCGGGTGGGCAGGAGCCAGTGGGCAGGACCCGGACCCCGCAGAGCCTTGACGGCCACGGAGGGTTTCCCCTGCGCTAGCAACTGCAGAAAGCAGGGAGGGAGATCAAGTCTGGACTTGGAAAGGCTCGTTCGGACAGTGGGCATGTTTTACCCACAAGCAAGGGGGCTGGGAGCCGTCTTTCAGGGCCGAGGCAGTAGCCCTGGAATCCCTCAGTGCCCTTCTGCTCGGCCACCGGCCGGACTCTGTCCTCTTGGCCGCTCTTGGCCACCTGAGCCCGCCCCACCTTAAGCCTCTTGCTCACATTCCCGGGAGGAAAAGGGAAGCGGCGGAAGGAGCGGGAGGCCCCTGGCCGGCGGGCAATCCTCAGAGGCCACCCCTCCCCAGGGCTCTTGCGCCAGGACTGAGTCCCATGGCCGCCCGTAGGGGTGCGGGCGACTGACGGGTGAAATAGTCCTTCTATTTCATCTCCCTGTTGCTGGCCAGGCACATGGTTGCCTCAAATACCATTAGGTTTTTTACTAGCAAGGAAGACAAAGAGCGTGGATGTCTGGCGGGCAGTCCGCATTTCCGCCACACCGCCCTTCCCTCCCACCGAGTGGCGTTTCGCCGGGTCTGTGACGCGTGTCACCACCTAGGGCTGTGCGTATTCGCTGGCTGCTTTCTCCCTGGTGTGAGCTCTGGGGAACCAGGGAGGCAACTTTCCTTCTTCACCAGCGAATCCCCACAGCCCAGGCAGAGCCTGGCGCATAACTGGCGTCTAATAAATATTTGCCGAATGGATAAACGAGAGGTGAGTCCTCTGTCCTCCCAGAGCTGGGGATGGATGGGAAGCGGGCGGGGGTTGGGGCAGGTGCCCAGAAGGAGTCCTGCGTCTCCGTGCTCCCTGGAACAGACGGCGTCACCACGTACCCAGAAAGGAGCCCTCGAGAGAGACGGGTCGGGGGCAAGGTGCGGCGACCCGTAGGCACCGGCGAGATCTCCAAGCAGCATCTGGCTGAACAGACGTGCAACGTGGAGGAGGGGCCCAGCTAGAGACTCACCCCTGAGCCTCATCCAGAAACAGGTGGGACACCAAAGCCAGGACTGCAGGTGAGATTACAGAGGGGGAGAGTGTAGGAGGAATGGCCGTTCGGTTGCTGGCAGTGCGGGATAGCCCCGGGAGCGCTGAGCAAGACGCAGCGGGACAGCGGCCACGACCAGCTCGACGTGGCTTTGTTCCCCACGGTCAGGAGTCTGGGCTGAGCGTGGTTCGGAAAATACCCTGTCTTCACCGATTCATTCGGTCAGTATTTCTTGATGTTCACCGTATGCCAAGCACTCATTGATGTGAGCCTTGACAAGCCGAGAAGACGAAGACACTGCCCACGGGTGCCCCGGCACTGCTGGGGAGACGGGGATGCGAGGAGGCACCGTGACCCACCGCAGCCGGGGCGTGGCTGAAGCGTGCACGGCACTGCGTAGGTCGCAGAGGGGTGCCGGGGTGCCACGGCGCTGTCCCAGTGGCTGTCCATGATGACTCGGAGCTGGGCGGGCAGTAGGCCACGTAGTGAAGACGTTCGGAGCCTGGGGGCAGCCTGGGAGAGGTGTGGTGTGCTGTGTTCCAATCCCGGCGCGCCGCTCGGTGTTGCTGAAGGCAGCGTGGGAGGGTGGGGTGAGAGATGACAGCAGCCAACCAGACAGAGAGAGGTTGGGGGGTGTTGGTCACGCTAATGGGGGGGGGCACACCTCCGTGCCGGTGGCGAGGTGTCACTGAAAGGTTTCAGAGCAAGCCAAGGCATGTTGGGATCTCACGCTGGTCAGGTCCCCAGCCGCTGTGGGGGGGCGGCCCTCCAGGGAGACAAGGCTGGGTGCCAGGAGGACAGCCCAGGCAGGGGGCAGTGGTCCGGGCAGGGCTGGCGCGGTTGGCAGTCATAGTTTGGGAAGTGAGCTTTGTAGAATGTGGAGGTACGTGGGACAGAAGGGGGGTTGGAGGTCGAAGTGCTTCTCAGACTCCTGCCTTGGCGGGCAGGTGGAGGGGGATTCCAGGAATGGAGGGGCAGGCTGAGGGTGGGACGCCCTGGATAAACGGTGTTCCTGGAGGGGACGGCCCGAGCAGGAAGCCCTTGACCGAGATGTAGAGATCGAAAAGAGAACAATGGAGGCGAGGACGTCCCCAGGCTTCTGGCTCAGTGACTAGGGAGAAAATGGCACCAAGAACGCAGGCAAGTGTGGAGGGGACGGCATAGACACGGGAAGGAAGCCCAAGTCCAGCCTGGAGCACGTGTGTGCCGGGCATGCAGGGCCCTCGGCTGGTGGTGGCTGCCTGACGACCAAAGGACACTGTCTGGAGCTTAGGAAGTGGGTATTTTGGGGGGCTTCAGCAGCAGACTGTTGTAGGAGCCAGGGGAAAAGCTTAGCTCCCACGGGAAGAGGGCCGGGTCACACCCTGCCCTGAAGTTGCGGGGTGGGAGTGAGTTGCATTGATCATGTGACATGCAGGCACTATAGAAATTTAAGGAACTAGGTCATGATGCTAAAGACATTCAAAATATTGTCAGTCGTGTCAGTCTACAATTAATAAGAACTATAAGTATAATAAAAATGTTGCAATTATAAAAATAACGTGAATTTCATATATATTTCCTATGTCATATATATTTCCTATATGTCCATCTAGGTATGTTGTAACATCCAGTGCATGGGCCAGGAACGAGGCCAGGAACACACACGTATGTGCGCATATTACAGAAACTCCAGGAGACAGGCGAACAAAAAGTCAGAAACGCACCAGAAACGCCGGCTTCCGACTCAACCAAGCAAGCAGGTCACCAGGCTGTCTGAGGGGAGGGAAGGATGCCAGGACCAGGAAGGCATGTCCTTGCCCCAGCTAGATGCATTCCTCCAAAACACCCAGAGAAAAAATGTAAACTAAACTTGTTCACATGTTTGGGTTTATTTTCTAAGTCCACCTCGTGGCCATTTTAATTAAACAAAGGCCCTTTCCCTGGATGGCCTCAAAGCCCACGCTTAGTCTGGAGCATTCCCTGTAAAGCCTAGTCCTCTGACTCAAATTTGTGTTAAATTTGAAATCAGCGTGCTTCCTCTAGATGCAGCGCGACCCATTCTCCTTTAAAAAAGCAGGGCCGGAGGGGCCCGGGGGCCTCTCTCTGGTGGGGGCTGCCCTGCAGGCAGAGCAGGCTCTGGGGTTGGACCCATCCTGGGGCACCTGAGGACCCGGGCTCACCTGGTGGAAGGAGAGGGTGTGTGCTTGGCCGCACCACAGACCTTGGATGAGAGGACAAATAATCAGAAAACCGAAGGCATGTTTCTCTGGAAAGCCCTTTTTTAAAATTTTATTTCAAGAAAATATGGGAGTACATACATTTTGGTTGCATTTCACATCTTTGCCTCTCCCTAGCTAGGGTCAGCAAAGCCCTTTGACAAAGGAGCCAAGAAAAATCTCATCCTGGCAAGAGGATAACTGAGTAGAAAAGATATGCTGCTCCAGTAAGAAACGAAACCCAACCGGTTCGCAGTTGTCGGTGACAAAACGAGCATCTCTGAACGTGGACCGTCACCCCCTCAGGCACGAGCCCTCCCCTCCTGGTGGTCCCGGGTGACCCCGTAAATTTCTCCCCAAGGCTCCGGGAGGTCAGCCCGGCAAACGGGGGGCATTTTCCCAAAGGGGCTCCAACCATCCTTCCTGTCGACTCGGTTCCAGTTGTTAATTATATTATATGGAGCCCAACAGATGTCTCTTCTTACAGCCAAAGTGCCTTTTCTCTCCATTCATATATTTTATGCTTTTGATTTGCCGTTTACATCCATTTCTCGGTCGTGGTGAGCCGCGCCCTGGCCGCCGGCCGCGGGGCCACGGGAGCCGTGGGTGGGGGCTGTGCCGGTCATGGAGGGCGGCGGGGGCTGGGCCCAGTCCCCTGTGTGCCGCTGCTGATTTGTGTTCCTGCGTCGTCCCGTGTCCCGGCCCCATCAGGAAGGCACAGAGGGACGCCTAGGCCCTGCCCTCCAGCTGCCGCCCAGCCTGGTGGCACATGCTGCCGGCTGCCAGCTGGCCCCGCCGCCGCACAGGCAGCCCCTTCTGGCTCGCCGGTGATTTACCTCCGAGAGGCACGCGGGCTCTCCAAGGATAAGAGCTGCCATAACTCAGGCCTTCCTCCCGGCTCGCTAACGAGGAGCAAACTAAACGGTGTCAGGGTAATTGTAATCTGTGTCGGCTCGCCTTCGGGCCTCCGACATCCGCTGCTCTTGCCAGCCGACCTGCCTGGATCCTGGCCTGGAAGTCCCCATGGCCTGGGCCGCGAGGGGTCCCCTCTCCCGCCCTTGTTCCTCCCGGGGTCCCAGTGGTGCTGCATCTGCTGGGCTTGGGGCACGGGGAACACGTGGGCCCTGGCGGGGTCTAGGTTCCATCTGACCTCCCCGAGAGCTTCTGCCTTGCTCCCCGCTTCTTCACACTGATGCCGTCCAGGCCGCTCCAGCCCCGTGCCCACTCCTCCCAGGCCGATGTCGTCACGGCCGCTGCCGGCTGGGGCCCTGCAGCCGGCACGCACTTCTGCAGCCCGATGCCACCGAGCTCCCCACAGAACGACCCAGGGGCACCTCCTTTCCACCCTTGCTCCCGAGCACCGCCGCCTCCTGGCTGGCAGCCCCTCCCACCAGGGGTCCCTCGCCCAGCCCTGGCTCCTTTCTCTCCCCAGTCACAGCTCTGTGTCGGGCACGTGGCTTCAGAAGCCACAGACGTCCCCAGCCTGGCTGCTCTTCTGAAGGCCAGACTCACGGCGGTAAACATTACTCAGAATTCCCCTTCATCTTAAGGCTGAAATGTCCCAAACGGGCTTCACGCCCGGCCACGCCCCCGCATGCTCTTCCCGTGGGACAACCTGGCACTCAAGTCCCTCACCGCCTCCCTCCTCTCTGCTGCCTTCATCCGCGCACGCGTCCGGGCAGTGGGCTCCCCCGGGCTCTGCGTCCTGGGTGTCCTCTCTGCTCACCCTGGGCCAGCGCCCTGGCCAGCCGTCGTCACTGCCAGCTGCGGCCGGGCTGCCTCCTTCAGGCCTCTGGGTGGCACCCGTCCCCTCTCCAGCAGTCTCCACAGAGCGTCCCACGGTTATTAACAGGTTTCAAAAGCGCAATACGGGTCATGTCCTATGGCTGCTTTAAAGCCTTCCCTTCCGCCCCTTCCTCTGCATGTAACCTTCGCAATGTATGCAAAGTCCGGCAGGGTCACCCCGCCAGCGTGTCCCGCTCCTCGCCCAGCAGACCCCTCCTCACCCCGTGGAGCCAGTAAGCGTCGTGTTGCTCTTCCCGGGCCACGCGCACTTCTCCACGCCACACACGCACAGGCACGTGGACACACATGCGCGCGCGCACACACACACAGGCACGTGGACACGCACATGCACGCCATACACGAACAGGCACGTGGACATGCATATGCACTCTGCACATGTGTGTGTACACACACAGGCACATGGACACGCACGTGCACACCACACATATACAGGCACGTGGACATGCATAGGCACGTGGACACGCACGTGCACGCCACACACACACACACAGGCACGTGGACACGCACGTGCATACCACACACACACACAGGCAGGTGGACACGCACGCCACACACACACAGGCACGTGGACACGCACGTGCACACCACACACACACAGGCAGGTGGACACGCACGCCACACACACACACACACAGGCACGTGGACATGCACGTGCACTCACACATCCCTCGCTTTTCCTGCTCGTCCTTCGCACTCTGCAGACAGGCAGCTCCAGGAGTGGGGACTGCAGACCAGGTCCAGCTCCCCATCCGTATCCGTGCTCGCCACACCCCGTCTTTGCTCCCAGGGCTCCTCCAGGCCATGAGTGTGCAGCTCTGGAGCCATCACATGTCGACTGCCGACTAGCTCCGGCCCCCCCCCACGCACGTGGGATCCGAGGCCGTGCGCTGGCTCTGCCCTGCCGCAGGCTGACACCCGGCACTGCCAAGCGTGTTACGGAGGAGGACTTGGGCTCTGAGTAGATGGGGCAGGTGCCACTAGACAGCCAGGGACTCACGTGGGACCTCAAATGCTCACTGTGGCGTATGGAGTCTCAAAACTGGAAGTGACTTAAAGAGCCAACAGCAAGACAATGATTAAAATGTAACACACTGTAAGACGGGAGAATAACCAGCCAGTAGAGAATTTTTAGTGACCTGGGAAGATGATCATGACATGTTGGTAGGAAAAAAAAAAAAAACACACCAAACAAAATACTACATACACAAAGCCTGGAATTTATTAAATAAATGCAAATGTAAACTTCAATTCAATAATTATCACTACGTGTTAATAGGAACCATAAAATAGTATATCATGGATACTAAGCATGTAGATATCAAAGGAAAGGATAAAACACTATTTTTTATTTTCTTTATGCTTTTCTGTACCCTTCAATGTTTTTTAATGATCATTTATTATTTTTATGATCAGAAGAAAGCATTAAAAATTTAAAGAAAAAAATACTTAAGAAAACCTATGCCAAGCCTTTCTGATTCTTAATCACTGATGGGGTGGAGCAGTCATCTCACCTTTGCAAGTCTCCACTCTCCTTCCATACCCACACCTCCACCCACCTCCACACCTGCGTGCACGTTTGCACCTGCACCCACCTCCACTCCAATGCCCACACCTGGGCCACAGCCACGGCTGTGCCCATGCCTCACCCACATCCACCCAACACCTGCATCCACCCCACACCTATACCCATACTCATAGGTGCCCTCACCTGTACCCACACCCACACCCCTCACCCATACCAGGTATCTTTTGGAGAAAAAGAAACTCTCCATGGGCCAAAGTAGCTTTTAAAATATTTATATGTTATTGCTATAGGTATCACTTCTAAGAAGTCTGTCCTAGCGTATGGATAAATTTTATATAAAATATAATCAATATAGAGGTATTTATAAATAGAAAAAGTTAATGAAATGAGAGCCATAGTTAAATAAATAAAGATTAAAAGATAAGACAATATTTTGTAGTCACCAGAAATTGTGAGTTCTACACTGCAGCACTGTAAGCTCACCATTTCAGCACCCCCCATTCCAAATACATAATGATAGCAGGTAAAACACAAGAGGGAAAAATAAAAATGACAGAGGCACACATAAATACAAGGTCCAGGTCCTCCCCTCCTTCAACCCAAAGGAACAGGAACAACAGGTGGGGGAAAGGGGTTTGAGGCTAACGTCCCCCGTGCTGGGTGCAGGGTGGCAGCTGCTGGCCGTGGCCCACCAACCATGCTCCATGGGCTGCAGAGGCCACTGCTGGAGACCTGGGGCTGGAAGCGGGTCCCCTTTGTGAAAGGAGCCAGTGAGCTGGGGCTGCCGACTGTTTGCAGATGCATACCTGGGGAGCCAGAGCCTGAGTGGGGAGGGAAAAGCCAACCCAGTCCTGGGCCCAGAACTGAGTCACCCCCAGTTAGGCAAGGGACTGAATCGACAGTGTCCCCAATGACTGTGCGTGATGGGGTTATGCTGGATTTGTCCCAAATCATGACAATCAACGAACTACTGGCCAGGGTGGAAAGCAAGGGGAGTATTGAGAGAATAATTTTTTTCTTTCAAGACCCAGAAACGCCAAAGTCCAAGAAACACGCAGAAACAGTGTTGAGAAACTGAGGCAATGTGATCATTACTGTGAGGGTGTATTTACTCCAGATGAAATCAAAACAATAGAATAATGTGAAAAAGACTAAATAATATACCTATGTTTAGAATCCTCAAAGATGTAACACCTATTGTAAAAGACAAGAAATTAAGAAATAAATAGGAAAACTTAAAACAAGACCAAGTAGCCACAAAAAACAGAGCCAACTGTAAATTTTGAAAATGTAAACTAGGGTAAAAGAAGATGTAAAAAATGCATGGAAAACATACTAAATTGAATATTTAAAGAAAAGTAATGATTTAAAAATAAAATGAGAACTCTTCACCATATACAAAAAAAGTGTTAAAAAATCTGATAAAGCAGTTTGAGAGACACAGAAGTATGCTGAAATCTTCAAATATGTACATTACTTGAAATTCCAAAAGAAAAAAAAAATAGAAGATATTGTAGACAATCATTATTTGAGGATATAATGTCCAATAATGCCCTCAAATTGAAGGAATATATGAGTCCTCAGATTTAAAGTGCAGTGTTAGGATCTATCAGGATACAAATACACAATGCACTGTCAGAAATCTCCAGTTTATCAGGGATGTCAAAAATATCTAAAAGTCCCCAGAGAGGTCTTTATTGAGAGATTATTTAGGAAGAGAAGAAAATTGGATAGACAGAAGCCATATCAATAGCAACAAAAGAAGTCTAGATATGGTGAAGGATTATCTTCAAAGTACTGTAAAAAAAATTTGTCAGCCTTGAATTCTGCACCCACCTAAATAAAAATAAATATATTTTCAGATAAAGAAAAGCTAAATATTTGCCACTTAAAGACCCTTGTTGAAACAACTGCTAAAAGTCTTACTTCAGCAAGAATAGAAGCAAGCCCAGAGGGAAGAAGTGGGTGCAAGAAATATTGATAGAATACAGTGTTAAATTTAATTAATTATTGACAATAAGAAATAATAATTAACGATGCCCATTTTGTACAGTGAACTCAACCTTAGACAACAGTAAAAAGAGATCTGGGGGAAGGACACTTAGTTCACTGGGTTGTTAAAAGGTGCTATAGTGCTAGTCTTATCCAGGTATGAGAGGTTGACATGGAATAATTCTAACATACACATTTATATTATTTTTAAACAAAATTTCAGTAGAGGAAACCATGTGGGTAGGAATATAATCTATAACTTCTAAACCAGCAGTGACAAATTCAAAGGATATAAAAAACTTTTTAAATCTCCTAGATAACAGAGGTAGAAGGAGAAAATGCACAAAGTTAAATGTTGATAAATGGGCACTAGAAGGTAATATGATCAAAATTCTAAATGTGTCCATTATTGCAAAGAATATAATTGGTTAGACTTATATATTAAAATCAGAAAATCAGCCAGATTTATAGCAAAAAAGCTATATGTTTCTTATAGGAAATAAACCTAAATGGAATTATTCAAGAATGTTTTAAATAAAGAAATGGAAAAACATACCAGAGAAACACTAACTGAAAGTAAATTATTATAGTAATATCGATATAGAAAATATCAAAATTGAAAGTAAAAAGACCTTATAATAATAATTCATCATGAAGGTATTTCAATTTAATTAGAAAATAATAATAATAAAACACATTTTGAAAACTAAAAGAATCACTAAACAAACCATAGTTTAAAAAGGAAACCATAATGCAGCAATGAAATTATAAAATATTTGTAATCAGTGACCAAGACATTAGTGCACACAAATATTTGCAGGGTGCATCTAAAGTAGTAGTTGGAGGTAAATTTATAGCCTTAAACACATTTATTGAAAGAAAGAAATATTGAAATAAATAAGAAGAAAATAGAAGAAATAATAATATCAAGAGAAAAAGCAGCTGAAATAAAGTAAACAGAGATCTAAAGATGGTTTTTTAAGAAAACTAATTACACAGAAAATAAAAACAACAAAACAGAATAAGCAAGAGAAAAAAATGCACAAAACACAAAGATATTGAGAATGGAAAGGATTAATTACAGATCTAAAATACTCATAACAACTTAACATCAATAAATTTAAACAGATGAAACGTACAACTTTCTGGAAAATATTACCAATAAATTAATAAAATGTTTTATTAATAAAATAAAGAAAATATAAATAAACCTATAATCACTAAATAAATTGAATTGTTAGTCAAAATCTAATACCCAAAATAGTGTTGGGGTGAGGATAATATTCCTGGTGAAATTTTGCACACCTTTGAGAACAGATAATGCCCCCTTTATGCAGTCATAAAAGACTAGAAAAGAATTAAACATCGACTCAGATTTTCTCTAGGAATGCAAAAATGGAAATGAATGCAATGAATGTCATCCACCGCATTAACAAATAAACAGGAAAAGACACCGCGTGTGATCATGACTCCAGATTCAGAAAAGCATGATTATAAAACCACTTCTTCCGTCAGGCGAAGGAACCACTCTTAACTGAGGAGGAACAGAAGGAAATGTTCGTTCTTTACCTGATGGAAGAGTTTGGCCCCAGATGCACAACCAGCGTGACCAGCGTGTGGCAACACGTTGGAGACCTTTTCTTCGCAGCTACAAGGAAAGGACACCCAGACCTTCAGCACCGTGCCTGGGGCCTAAGCCAACGCAAGGAGAACATGAAACAGAGTTTACAAACGCAGGCCGTTGTCCACAGACAGCATCGTGGGAGGAACACCAGTGGATGACAGCCAAGAGGAATCATCCCGAACCTGTTTGGATACACGTGAATCCGAACAGAACACTGCCTTGCCTACCAGACGGACAGATATCTTAGCATCAGAAATCAGTGCTGGGCAGTGAACGGTGAGATGGCATTCTAGCTCTGTCCTCTCTGCACAGGCACTTAAGTTGCTGTGACTTTTCTGGAAAGCAACTCATATATATATATATATATATATATATATATATATGTATATATATTTTAAAATATATATGAGCATACATTTATACACATAAAATATATATTTATTTTCATTTCTATGTGTTTACGGGGACGTAGAAATTCTGAGGCAAGGAGCGCAACAGTAGCATCTTAAAGCTTGGGTGTTAAGGTGCTGACGCCTTAGCAGACGCTCACTAAATGGATAAAAGAAACGTGTACAAACTACTCCTGCGGTTGGGCTATATTTGCTACTTCTGTTGCCAGCACTCCCCAGCGGGGGCTGGTCTTGTGCACTGGGATTGGTGAGGGCGAATGCTCCAAGGTTGGTCAGCTGGAGGGCGGAGGAGGTGGGCTCCGGCCCAGGTGTGTCCGAGCGTGACGCCAGCGCCCCCATCCAGGTGCTCCACCAGGTGTACGGGTGTGGGGCTCACTGGAGCCAGACAGGTAGGCAGGGACCAGACGGAGCGTGGACGTGAAGGAGGGGTGGAGCACACTAACGGGCCCACGAGTGGTAGGGGAGGGTGCCAGAGAGTCATTTCAATTTAATACTTGTAAACAGGGGTGTAACACGAGCCCAGCGCTGGATTTAGGGGAAGAGATGAGTAGGTGGGGAACCGTGGAGTTTTAGGGCAGGGAAATGATTCTGTCCTGTATTGTGATAATGGACACTCGTCGTCGTGCATCTGTCCAAACCCCCCGGAATGTACTGCGTGGAGAAGGAACACTACAGCAAACTCTGGGCTTCGGTTAATAACGGTGCATCAGTGTTGGCCCATCATTTATAGCCAACATCTCGGGCTAATGCAAGGTGTTAACACTAGGGGAGGCTTGGCGTGGAGGGGGCTGGAGGAGGCTACGGGGACGCCTTACTTTCTAAGCATTTTTCTAGAAATCTAAACCTGCTCTAAAAAATAAAGTCTGTTAATTTTCTGTTATAAAAAGGTCATTCTGGTGGCAAAGGAGAGGTGGATGGGGTATTGGGGGAGGCAGTGGCAGCTTCTCCATCTCTTAGGCCAGGGTGGCTCCCAGCTAACCTAGACCTTTGTCCCAGGGCAGCACGACCTGTCCTGCTGCTATGGGGTGCGATTTGGGTGGGGGCAGGGGAGGGGCCTGCAGGCCCTTGCTGGTGCTTCGCTGGGGCTCTGCGGGCAGCTGGCCCACGGACTGTGCGGCGCTCACAGGAGGCCCTGGAGCTGCCAGCACCAGGCAGGCACGGGGCTCCTGGCCCAGGCCTGGGTCTTGGCTAACCGTCCCCACAGCGAGGGCTACCTGGGGGGAGAATGGCACATCCGTGTTTCGGTACAAAAGCCAGAAACGCCGCTTTGTGTGTGACCTTTCCCTGGCAGAACGGAACTGAGATGGTTTTGATAAGGAGCTGAGCGGCTCTGGCAAGGGGAACAGCACACGCAGCGCGTTTGGAACGTTGCCCCAAGTGCTTAAAGAAACGCACAGGGCCCCAAATATCGCTCAGCCTGGGCATCTGCCCCGCCAGATACAAAGGCCCGTTTTAACAGGCGTCTTCAGTGTTCCAGCAATTAGGAGGAAAATGCACGCGGAGTTCCAGAGCAGTTCGACCTCCCTGTAATTTTATGGAGGGCAGGAGGCTCCTTCCAGGCCCGGCAAGTGCTCGGGCTGGTGGCGGCCACCGCCTAGCAACTGCCGCCCCGTCTCCGCCCCGCACTCTGCATCCCGGAAGGATGTATGGGAAGACTTTCTGTGGCTGCTGTTTATACTTTTCATACTTTTGAAAAAAGGAAAACCAGAAGTGGGGGTGAGTGGGTATTTGTACATTTCGTGTCATCCGTTATTCCAAATGTAATTTTAATCAGTCTGACATGAAAGCATCTTAATATTCTCAATAATGGCACTGGTAACTTTAAATATTAAAATCCACATTAGGAATTCCCCTGCCTCTGTAGAAACTTCAGCATTTGCATTATGGATTGCGAGTTTGACCCAGTCACTACTTTCTGAACTCAATTTCAGATGATCCCGCTTCTGGCTTCCAGGCCCCTGGCAAATGCCAGGGAGATTAGTGGTAAACAAGGCCTTAACACATCAAAATTAAATGTTCTTAATTATCAGCGTTAAGCAAATCCTCACCGTGCAGCGGGGGTAATTCCTCGCTGCATGCTCGTGACACTCAGAGAAGGTTTTAGGACACACAGCATTACCATAATTTTTTCGACGGAGGTTCTCACAGGACATCAGATGCAGTCCCTTCCCTTAATTTTAATTGCATAGGCTGAATTCTTAATTAAAAACTGTACAAATGGATTTTATGCCATGCCAAAAGAAATCCAAGTTCATTAGCTATAAAACCTTTTAAAAATTGATGTAAATATGTGAATTCCTTAAAAGTTTGAACTCAAAGTCCTCATTTTATGTTGAGTTGCTTTTAATCTAGAGAATAATGAAGTCAACATAAATTATGGTTTCTCCCCCCCTTCTAGGGGGGAGTTGGTTTCTGTCTTTCTGATTTTACATTTTTCCTTGTAGAATGAGATTCATTTTAAATTCAAATACTTTAGAGATTTGTAGAAGGGGGGAAATCCTTATTGACCTTTTCTCCCTGGGTTTTACAAATGAAAGCTTATAAATCCTTTAATAATTTTTCTTATTAAGCCACAATTACATCATCTTCAATGACAATAGAAATCAAACTTGCCAACCTATAGAATTAAGAAGAGCCTTCTCTAAATGCACACGATTTACTTATCGTTGTAAATTTATAGTTTTCTAATTTTAATAATTTTATTCCAAAATTTTATCAAAGCTACTCTTGCATTTTTTTAAAGCAATGAACAGCTGAGCTCAAAGAGACCATAGAACTGTTTTCTGTTGTTTTAATTCTGTTTGTCAAGCAGGGTACCTTGCACACGGTAGGAATTGAATAAAGGTGGAGGTCGTAGGTTCGTGGAACATGAGGTGCTGGTTCTCACTGAAAAGAAGGCAGCTTGTATCTTATAGATAAAATAAATTTCGGAGGTATGGAAGTTAGGCACGACTACATCCCTGCCCAGGGTTTGTCTGGAAACAATGGCTCTCTCATTTTTGTTAGAACGATAAATGTGTGTATCTGTACGTCGCACCCAGCTGTGCTGTTCCTTTTGCTAGCCTTTGGTTGCATGTGGCTATTTAAACTTAAGTTCAAATTAGTTAAAAAAATAAATGAGATTTAAAATTCAGTGCCTCTGTCATCCCAGCCACACTTTCAAAGCTCAGCAGCCAAACCACCTCTAGAGGGTTCCTTCGGGCTAATGATGTAGGACAATTTCGTACACATAGGTGTGTCCCTCTCTTACCTGTCCCTGACCTTGGCTCATGTCATTTCCACTTCACTACCCTAAAAAGTTAAAGACCTAAGCCATTCAGCTCCTCGGAAGCCATGCCTTTCACCCTGGCGCGACAGAGTGAAACTCTGATCTCGCGGGCAGATGCCGCCTCTCTCCTCCCTGCCTGCCACAGCCCTTCCCCTGAGCCTGCCGCGAGGCCTGGCTCTGCCCAGATGCAGGGTCCCTCAAAACGGGCTCTTCTGCTTCCCAGCCTCCTGGGGGCACCTAGTGGATTTGGGAGCTTTCGTAAACCATTTTCCATGTGGAGTCCTAAACCCGGTTTCTATTTATCCGGGCTTGCTTCTCCCCATATCCACGAGTGAGCTATGCCAGACACATCAGGATCCTACAGGTGTGGCCCCGTGTGACAGAGAACAGCTGGCCCTGCTCACGGGAGGAAAGGGAGTCACAGCCCCGCTCGCGTTAACGGAAAAGGACGTGTGCTCCACCCTGCCCACCACTTTCCAGAAGGACCGGGGATGTCAATGCCACGCTCAGGTCACCTGAGGGCAAACATCTAATGCCCCCTGGCTCCTACCCAACTGAGCGAGGGTTTCACTACTGCTGCAGGGAGGAGAGAAGCTTTAGCAGACAAAATGAAAGATTTGAGAAGTTCTGGCTGGAGACTGAAAATCCAGGTAAAATTATTGTCCTGTGGGTAACCGGTGCAATCCGTGCACATACTCTTCTCCCACACTCTGTGACTGTAAACAGATTGCCACGTGTATCGGTCAGCCATGGCCGCAGAACAAATAGCCCCGGCACTTAGCGTGAAAGAATAGCCACTGCTTATCTCTCCTGAGTCCGTGGTGTAGGTGAGTGGCTCAGCTGCTCTGGGCCAGGCTCGGCTGATGTCAGCTGGGCTCACTCTTGTATCTGAAGGCACCTAACAGGAGGGCCAGGATGGCTGTGGCTGGGATGACTTGGTTTTGCCACACAGGTGTCTCAGCTGTCAGTGGGTAGCCCTGCCTAGTTTGCCTGGTGAAGACAGCAAAGGGAGACCTAGCAGAAGCACGCGATGCCTCTCAAGAAGGATAGCTCAGAACCAGAACGGCACACTGTCACTTCTGCCGTATTCCATGGGTCAACCAGAGTCACGGGTGGCCCAGGGTCAGCAGGTGGGAAGAACTTCAAAGTCACATTGCACAGGCATGGGCACCAGGAGGACTGGGGGGTTGAAGCTGGGGTTTGGGGTTTTGTTTTGTTTTGTTTTCTTTCAGTGTAACAGCTTAATTGGGATATAATCCACATACCATACAATTCGCCCATTTAAAGGCTGCAATTTAATGGTTTTTGGTATATTCGCAGAGTTGTGCAACCATCACCACAATCAATTTTAGAATATTTTCTTAACCCCAGAAAGAAACTCCATGCCCATTAGCAATCACTCCCCATTTCCCTCCAGCTGTCCCCGGCTCCCCCCAGTCCAAGGCAACCACTAATCTACTTTCCAACTGTAGAGACGTGAGGATTGTGGCTGTTTTTGCAATCAGTCTACCCACACATCTCCTTCCACAGCACCAATATGAAATATGCTCTTCTATGAACATAGCACGTGCGTAGTTGGAGAAATTATTAATTTCTTTCCCTGCTGCACCCGTGAAGGTTAGGCTAATGAAAGGGGGGCTGAGGCCAGAGCCTGAGCCCCGATGTCAGGTTTTCTGGATGTCGTCCGAAATGACCACTTTCCACCAAGGCGTGGTGGTGGAGACTCTGGTCCCTGGAAGGTTTCCTAGGCATAGGCAGGACGTTCTGGCTTGAAATTTCATGTAAAAGCTGCAATAACTTCTAGGTTAAGAAAAGTTCAACCATGTTTTTCTCCCATTTCTTTTCCTTTCCTTTGCTCTTCTCCTGCAAATGGAACTCTGAGTGTTGAAATGTTGCAAGGAAAAAAAAAAAAAAAGATACTCTCATGGTATTTCTGATCCAAGCGGAAGCAGAAAGTGCCAAGGAATCTCATGGGAGCGGCTCTTCGCCATGATTTTCAGCTGAATTTTTACAGGCCCATGAGGTTAGGATAGTTAAACAAACTTTGGATAAATGCCGTTGGCTTTTTATGCATTTATGAACTAACCCCTCAATTCTTTTGAGGTTCAACCATCAGCACTTTCCACAGAGCCTGAAAACAAAATGTTTCAATATGATTGGAATACACAGTGTTCAGAAAATGTAATAAAGTGGGAAATAAAAACCCGGCATTTTATTTAATAGAATTATTCAAAGGATTCTTCATGAATTTTTGTTTACATAGAAATTCATTTGGGTCAAGTTGAGTAAATCGGCAAATTAGGCTGGTCCCTGACTTAATTCCACAGCGCTTTGGAATTCCGAGCTTCCTGCCCAGTTGGCTCGGTCTGCCTGTGGGTTGCAAATGCCTCCCCATGAAGAAAAGTCAGAAAAAAAACTGTAAATCTGATCCGTCAAATGAGGGAAACAGTGGACAGCTTTCAGGATCACTGATCCAGCAAAGCTGCTGGAACGAAATGTCGCCTGATGAGTAACGTGATGTCGAGGTTTCTTCCCAAACTCTCTCCTTCCCTTTCTTTCCGCTTCAAGGAGAGGACAGCTGGATGCAGACACCCAGAGACACCCCCCAGGGAGAAGGGTCAGGGAGAGAGGGAGGGAGAAAAGGCAGGGGGAGGACCTAACTCAGCACCAGGCACGGCAAATTGCATTTGTGAGGAGGGAGGAGAGAAAAATCCAGAGGAAGCCTCAATGCAGCACCTTTAAGTGCTTTTGTCTGTTTTAAAGAAAAATACAAATAAAAAGCAAAGCACCAGGCACAGGAAAGCGAATTGAGGAGGGAGCCAGGCTCCCCTGCCCAGCCAGCCTTTTCTCTGTAAAGCTTTTGTTTCGTCCAAGGTGCCACAAAGCCTGGCAGGACAAAGAAATGATGAGCCGGAATGTCGTTCTTTTCAGATCTTTCTTCTGCCGTTGACTTTGATTCTGGCTCTACCAACTGCCTCCCTGGGCTTCGCAGCTCTCCTGCACGGCGTTTCGGTGCCACGAGTGCGGTTTGTCAGCCAGCAAGGGCTTGTCGTACGCGGTCCAGGAACAGCATACACAGGTGCGTTTGCGTGGATTGCTCTGCACCTTGAAAAGGACGTTTTGTCTTGGACGTCCCTATTTCAAAGACTTACTGGAGACTATTTCACAGACTCTTAGAACCACGAAGAGTCCTTGAGGACTCGAAGAGTGTAATCATTAAGCCATGTGCCAGAAAAGAAGAAAACCGCATGCAATACGCAGGCCTTCTTGATTTGTGCTA
Organism: Mirza zaza; assembly: GCA_008750895.1. Classification (NCBI taxonomy): domain Eukaryota; kingdom Metazoa; phylum Chordata; class Mammalia; order Primates; family Cheirogaleidae; genus Mirza; species Mirza zaza. The sequence goes on along the minus strand of VSMD01133878.1, from coordinate 47,793 downwards.
GAGTCGTAAACTTTACCAAGAAACTTTAGACCCCTCTAAACATATCTTGGCTCCTTTTCCAGGGAGAGGAATACTGGGAAAAGGTAAATAGGTAAGGACCCTGTTTCCCCTTTCTACCCCTTCCCCTAAGGTTTTAATACCAAAAATAAATAAACACCACCATGAAAGTTCTGCCTCATCTGTTCCTGCACTTTCTCTAACTACCAGCCCCTCTTGCTCCTTGCAACTGCCAACCCCTCTGGTCTTTGATCTCTCTCGTTCACACTTGAGTCCAGATATTTGAGTACCTGTGAGTTCCAGGCTCCGTGTAAGGCGCCAGGGGCGGGCAAGGCAGTCCCTGCCTCCAGGCACCTCCCAGGCCGGGGAGAGAAATCAGGATACTGTGTGATGATGTCTCGCAGAGGAACACGCTCAAGTTACGTGGCACCTGGGGAGGAAGGCTCTGACTTTGATCGGGGAAGTCAGAGAGGATATCGGGAGAGGGGTGATATTCTGACAGGATATTAAATGCCGGGTCAGAGTTTTCAAGTGTTCCCAGTTCCAGGAACAGGAACCCTGTAGAGCAAGTGCAGGGGAAGGGTCTTGGCAGCGTATTCTGTCCTCGGGAGAAAGGGTCTTGCGAGCTGCGGTGCAGCGTCAGCCGTGCGGGGGAGGGGGACAGGCCCAGCGTGGCTGCCTGTGCCGGCCTGCAGGCCGAGGCTGGGAGTCTGCACCCCATGTCCCTGGCACAGTGCTGAGGGACATAGGAAGATGGCCCCAGAAGTGGGAGGACCAGGGGCGAGAGTGCCTGCTGGGAAGCCACTGTGGCCATCTGAGCAAGGAAGGGACAGGAGAACGGGGGTAACCTGGGCACTGGTTGGTGGCAGAGAGGCTCAAAGGAAAGAGCCAAAGATTTCCGACAGGCCCAGCTGGTATCAGGGAGTTAATGGTGACGGCATCAACGCGGAGGCGGCAACCATGGGGACGCCGTCAGGGGCAAGGGACGAGGAGGAGAAGAAGAGAAAATGACTTCAGCGTGGGAGGCTCTTAGGCACCTTGCAGTCTGCCGGTGCAGGATTACCGAGGATGCCACCGGGAATATGGAAATGGCTCTGTGGAAGGACTGTGGTCTGGAGAGGCGAGTGGGAGTGGGAGCGGGTCAGGCACAGCTGCAAGTCCCAGAAGACCGAGAGGACCCCGAGAAGTTTCATGAAGGAAGGCACCAGAGCGCGTGGGGTCAGACAGGTGCCGAGGGGCAGTGGCGGTGGGTTAGGGTGAGGGTTAGGGTTTGAATCTTTCTGCTCCAAGGATTCAAACACTGACTCCCTAAAATGCTGGGAGAAAGCTCTGCTGGCTCGTATACGCCGCGTCCACTTCCCACCTCATCAAAGACTTTCCAAAGTTCCACTTCTCTGCCCTTTGCTGCCCACAAGTGCAAGGTAGGGTCTCAGAAAAATGCATTCCTGCAGGCAATCTGCGTTCCAACAGACACCTGCTAACTTGCATGTGCACGAAGTAGTATGACAAGGTACGCGTTTAAAATGCAGCGAGATGCAGCCCCTGCGCCCAACACCACTCGCCAACCCGACACGGGCAAAGAGCTCGTGTGTCCCGGGAGGACACAACGGACCTCAGGCCAGTCCATGCACTCAGTGGTCGTGAGCTACTGATAACGAGCATTTGCTCATTACGTCAGTGGCTCACAGAAGAGAATTTTGAGGGTAGAGGATGAGAGAGAAAGAGGAGGAAACAGGGAGGGCGTCCGTCTCAGGGGGAGTAAAGCTTGGGCTGATTCCTGGGGGCAGGAATTCAACAGGCAGCGTAAAGGAGCCAGAGCCGCCCTGGGGCAGCAGGACCAAAGCCAGAGCGACCCTACAGCTCGTCCTTGGCAGGGAGCAGGAGGTGGCGCTGGAGCTCACGGCCAGGGACAGGCAGGGAATGCGCGCGGGGCCCGGTCATGGAGTGCGTTTTTGCCAGAAGGAATTTGGACTCTGTCTTGTAATCAACGGGGAAGTACCAAAGAATTCGGCAAGAGGGTAACGTGATCAGCTCTGCGGTTGTGCAGGGTCACTCTGGCAGCCAGCGGGGCAGGGCTGGAGGCGCAGGGGAGTTCGGGAAGGCAGAGGGATCAGAAGGCCACTGCGTCGTCAGGTGAGAAACAGTGTCTGCGCTGCGGGCACGCAGGGAGAAAGATCCCGGAAGGAAAAGCAGCAGGCTCGGGTACCGCTGTTGAGGAATGAGGGGAAAATGAGAAGAGGGAACCCCTCAGTGGCCTGGGTGGGGCGGGGCTGGAGGATAGAAGCGTCACCGATCTAGATGGGAAACCATGAAACCATGGAGGAAAAGCAATGGTAGGGGAGATGGTGAGGCGAGATCCAGGGAGGGAGGAGGGACTTGAGGGAGGCCACGTCAGCTCTGCTGTGGGCAGGAGGGCTGGTGCACCCTCCTCCCCAGCCCCAGACTGGGGGTGCTGTCCAGGTTAGCACTGTCACTGGCACGGCTGAGTCGAGCACCTTCAATACTAGTGTACCATTAAAATGCTGAAATGTTAATTGTTACATTTATATGTATACATATATTCCAATTTTTATTTATACACATTAACCCCTCCCCAGCTTCTCCCAAATTTCCAGTGAGCACCTTTACTGCTAAAAAACCAACTTGATGCACTTAACAATAAAACTAATGACAGTGTAACTACATGGTGTCTGGTAGGACTATTTCACCACCACTCTTCGAGGGAAACCAAACGGGTCTCGGTCTGCGCGCTGAAGTTCCAAGTTGAATTTCTGTCGTTGTGTATCTTCTGTCTTGCTGGTGGGAAACAATGTAGTAGGTAGAAAGCACAAAATTTATACAACAGTGAGTATGGACAGTCCAAAATCCTTCTGAGCATAATAATGTCTTCCAGAGATGGAAACATGGATTATCTGCAAATAATTATCCGACAGCTATTGTGTAATGCTGTTACTCATCTCTTTTCTGGGATAAGATCATCAGTGACAATCACCATGTGTCTGTTAAGTAAACCTATCACTTCTTTAGGATGTTAACAGAGTAAGTTTTATGAAAATTCTCTCTTCTGCCCAAAATCCCAGCCAAATATTTGTTCCATTGAGGTAGATAAAAAAGAAAGTATCATTACAAAAAAAAAAAGACAATTGAGAAGAAATTTGTACTATGAAATTTGAATTATTTTTTTGGAAGAAAACCATTGAAAATGTCACTCTTTCTTGACGTCTGTTTGCCTGGTGATCCTATTCCTGTTCAAGCCCTCTCATTTCTAGAAGGATCCGGGAAGGGAAGGCATAGTAAATACAAGGCCAAAGAAGGGGGTCAGTTTGGAGACACACAGAAAAGAGGAAGCAGAAATAGACCACTGAAGGCACAGCTTCACCGCTCCCAACCAGAGCTGAGGACAGGCTTCTGCGGTCTTTCTGTCAACTCTCGCCGGCAAGTTTTCCTTCCATTTAGGATAAAGCCTCAAGATAGCATTGCTTCCACCCTGACAATGGGAAAAATGTTGGATAATATACAAATCTTACATATTCGTGAGCTGAGGTCACCAGGCAGCTGGTTACATTGCATTCTGAATGGTGACGAGGCTCTCCTAGGAGACAGAAAGACGCACTGACGGTTTCACTTTGGGCAGAGCATGGGGAAAAGAGGCAGACACCAGGAAAGCAGGTGAGAAGGAAAAAGACAAAGTTTTAACAAGCCCTTAAAGGCTAAGCGTGGGCTACAATGAGAATTTTAAATCCCTGGGTGCCGCACACACAAAGGAGCTCACAGTCACTCACGGGCTCTTTTCCACAGGACACTGCTAGGTTCTTTCAAGAAAGAGTGGTGGCAGAGAGAGGACCTAAGTGGTTCCCTTTCACTGGAGAATATGCACAAACCCCTACTTCCCAGGACATTCTCTTACATTAAGGGAAAGGCTGAAACCATTAGGGGAGGGAGAGGAAACCTCCTCCCTCACCCCAGGACGCTGGCAAAGATACATCCACTGCCTCTATAGGAGAGGTAGAAAAAAAACATACGTCTTCCTGAGGAAGCCCTGAAAACATTCCCTGCCCCTAACGGGAGCTTTCAAAGTCTACCCCTGGGAGGGGGTGGGAAAATTTCCCGCCAAAGGCACTTTTATACTTGAACAGCAAAGTCTGCTGGTGCAACGGAGGGGCAGGGACACGGACCGAACCCCTCCTCAAGGCACAGACCTAAGGGCCTGGCTAAAACTGAGGCCAGGCCAAGAGAGCAGAGGACTGTCCCCTTCTCCCACCTGAGCTGTGCACCAAGTACAAGCAACAGCCGCCTTCCACTTGGGGGTACAGATCATAGAGAGAGACCCCCACTGAGCATATTTGTTCAGGGACTGTTGACAGCTAGAGATGGGGCAGGATTGCTGGAGAACCCCAAGGCAGCATAGGCAAGACAGCAGCAGCAGTTCCTCCATCGCTGGAGGAACTTTAAGTCTGTGGTCCACTAAATATAACTATAGCAACAACAAAAGCAAAATGCAACTCAGCTAATGACTAGATTCACTCAATATCCCACAATGACAACCTGACATAGAAAGAAGCATGTCCGTTTTGAGTACGAATACTCCTTACCTCAATATCCACTGTTCTCCTGTACTTAATGTCCTTCTTTCAATAAAATATTATCACACACACACAGAGGCAAAGGAAGAAAGAACAAAACCTTAAACGATCTACTGGAAAAGTAGATAATTTGCGTGAACAAATGGGGAAAGATTAGCTAACTGATGGAGACTATAAAATAGAATCAAATGGAAATGCTAGCAATAGAAAACTTAATACCAGAGATAAAAAATTCCTTTAATCAACACAGTAGACTAGACAAGGCAAGAAAAAAACAATAAATAGAAGCTAAATAAATAGAAATAATCCAAACTAAAAAACAAAAAGAGTGTAAGTTGGGGAAACAGAACACCCAAGAGATGTGAAACAATAACAAATGATCTGTTATACTTGCAAATACAGTTCCAGGAAAGAGGGAAAGGGGCAGAAGATACATGTGAAGAGATAATGACCAAGTATTTCAAAAATTTGTAAAAGACAATAAGCAATAAAACCAAGAAGCCCAAAGAAACTTGAGAAGGGTAAACTAAAGACACATGCACAAATACACATCCACATACACATGATTACACACACACACACACACACACACACAAACACACACACACACTTGGCATATACTAGTAAAACCACTAAAAAAACAAAGAGAAAATTTTGAAGACAGCCAAAGATTGTGAATTGTGCTGCAATAAACATTCTAGTACAAGTGTATTTTTGATTAAATGACTTTTATTCTATTGGGTAAATACCCAATACTGGGTTGCTGGATCAAATGGTAGCTCTACTTTTAGTTTTTTGAGGAATCTCCATTCTACTTTCTACAGAGGTTGTACTAGTATTCAGTTCCACCAGTCGTGTATAAATGTACCTTTCTCTCCTTATCCATGCCAGCATCTATTGTTTTGGGACTTTCTGATAAAAGCCATTCTCACTGGAGTTAGGTGATATCTCATTGTAGTTTTGGGATTTGCATTTCCCTTGTGATTAGAGATATTGAGCATTTTTCATATTATATTGGCCATTAGTCTATCTTCTTTTGAAAAGTTCCTGTTCATGTCTTTTGCCCACTTTTTAATAGGGTTGTTTGATTTTTTTTCTTGCTGATTTGCTTGAGTTGTTTGAAGATTCTTACAATTAGTCCTTTATTGGATGTATAGCATGCAAATATTTTCTTCCATTCTGTAGGTTGTCTATTCACTCTATTGATTGTTTCTTAAGCTGTGCAAAAGCTTTTTAATTTAATCAGGTCTCATTTATTTATTCTTATTGTTGCTGTGATTGCCTTTGGGGTCTTCTTCATAAATTCTTTGCCTAAGCCAATATCTATAAGAGTTTCTCCAACATTTTCTTCCAGATTTTTTATAGTTTCAGCCTTAGGTTTAAGCTGTTATCCATCATGAATTAATTTTTGTGAGTGGTGAGATGTTTGGAACCTGTTTTGGTCTTCTACATGTGGCTATCCAATTTTTCCAGTACCATTTACTAAATAGGGATTCTTTTCCCCAGTGTATGTTTTTGTTTGTTTTGTCAAAGATCAATGGAAATATGAGGATGGATTTGTATCTGGGTTCTCTATTCTGATCCATTGGTCTATGTGCCTGCTCTTGTGCCAAACCATGCTGTTTTGGTTACTATAGCTTCTAGGAGTGTCTCTTTCATGTTTACTTTGGCCAGTCTGATGACTATGTGTCATGGTGATTGCCTCCTTTCAATGATTCTCCTAGGAGTCCTTTGACTTCTTGTACCTGGATATCTAGATTTCTAGCTAGGCCTGGGAGATTTTCCTCAATTATTATCTCAAATAAGTTTTTCAATCCATGTGTATTTTCTTCTTTGCTCTCAGGGATGCCTATGATTATTATGTTAGGCCTTTTTACATAATCCCATATTTCTTGTAGGCTTTGTTCTTTTTTTATGTGTCTGTTCTTTCTCTTTGATTGACTTTTTTAACTCAAAGGTGTTGTCTTCAAATGCTGAAATTCTTTCTTCTGCCTGATCTAGCCTATTCTTAAGGCTCTCTACTGTGTTTTGCATTTCCTTGAATGAATTTTTCATTTCCAGAAGTTCTGTTTGATATATTTTTTTAATAATTTGATTTCCTTAGTGAATTTTTATTCATTTCTTGTGATTTCTTTGTACTGGGTTTCTATTTTCTCTTGTGTCTCATTGAACTTCATTACAATCCATATTCAAACTTTGTCATCTGTGATTTCAGTCTCTTTGGATTGTTTGGTATCCATTGGTAAGGAAGGGGTTGTTTCTTTCTTTTGGAGTGGCTTTTTGCTCTGATTTTTCAAGTTTTTGGAGTCCTTTCACTGATTTCTTCTCATGTGGCCTCCCAGTGGAGTCCTGGAAGTGCTAGGCCTGGCTTATGGGCCTATCTCCAGGTTCCCAAAGATCAAACCTGAGCATAATTGCTAGAAGGGTGCTGGTCCTGAGTTGTCTATGGGGTGTTCTACCAGGTTTGATGAACCTCTTGGGTTACTTCTGACCTGTTTTCTTCACATTTTCCTAACAGTGTGTAGTGAGTTAGGTCCCCCAGCTTAATATCTAAGATGCTGGGTGGCACTTCTGAGTATGAATCAGCTACTCCCTGTTTGCTTGAGTTGCAAGGCAATATGCTTAACTATGGGTTGTTTCCCCTTCATTGACTGATGTTTGTATGGAAGAGCCAGCCGCCAAGATGGCCTTTTGTGCTAGTGGTAAGTTCTTGTCCCCCAGGTGGGCCATGCAAATGCCCCAGACATTAAATAACATTAAAGAGGTGACTTCATTAACAAGACATAACTTTACCAAATATATATGCACTTAAGAAATATGTAAAATATGTAAAGAAAAACAGATAAAACTGAAAGGAAAAATGAACAAATCCACAAAGTTAGATAAACTATAATATTATTTAAAGTTAGATAAACAATATTATTTAAAAAGTGTCCATTCACACTGCCCTTCCAAGAGCTTACAGCCTAGTGCTGAGGGCACTCAGATATTTAGTGTGTGACTCCGGATGAGTGTGTGGAACTCTAATAGAGTGTCAGAAAAGGGCACAAGCTTCCGTGCAATGATTCCAGAATCTTCCAGTCACTCTTTGTGCAACTCTGGCTTATACAGTTCTTTCTGGACCTTCACAACTTTGGAGGAAATTGGCTCCAAGTCAGCTTCCCTCTACCTCTTCTCACCTAGTAGTCCACAAGCATCCATCCAGTTTTCTCAGGGTGTTGCATGTGTTGATTTGGGTCTGTGCCCAATAACCACTGCTTGAATGGAATGCTGTAAACAGCCACAACGCTAACCACTTTGGAGTGATTCACACTAACACACAGCAGTGGGTCAGACAGAATCGGACCACATGGCCTCACAGGTTAAGCCTCCTATTTGTCTTTAACTACCTGCGACCAACCAGTTTAACTGTGATTGCACCAAGGCAGGTGGAAAGAGGAGAGAGTGGGAAACTGGAAAGACAACTTTTTACTGTCTCATTATTAAAATACTGTAACAATGATGATAACAGGTACTGTTGGCGATTGCAGCCTGTGCTCCAGGTGCTGTGCTGACACCTCTGCACCGATCCGTTCTTCCTCCCAGCAGCTGTCTCAGCACAGTCACCTTGTCTTAGGGATGAGGGCTCTGAGGCCTGGGGGTGTTATCCTTTGCCTGACCAGGTCACCCAGCTCGTAAATGGCACAGGTGAGATTCAAACCCAGGTGTGCCTGAATGAGCAAACCTCATTTGAGTATGATGGTTAAGAACGATGACTTTGAAACCAAATATTTATTGAAAGCTTGCTCTGCTTAACAAGGCCATTAGACACTAGGAAGGCACGAAGCTAGCAGTGGCTTTATGCACAGTCTGGTGGCAATGCAAACAGCCTCTGACTCACAAAGCCAGCTCCCAGAGCCACAGTCAGAGGGCACAGGTAATTGGAAGGAGGTTGCTAATGGTCATTTCAAAGGGCAAACAGATTAAAAATCTACTCTTTTGCCTTTTCTGTAACAGCACTTGTTCTTTGCGACAGAAAAAAAGGGTAGCCTTTAAATTGACTTCACCATCTGTTTTGAATAATTTTGCATAATGCTAATGAGCTTTCTAATTTATCATCTCAGATTAGTATTAGGATTTTTAGGAGGAGATGTAGAGATTGAATTCAGTCCTTGCTGATCAACATCACACAATTCATCTTATACGTAAGAGAAACTGAGATGGGAGATATAATTTTTCTACTATTGCTTATTTATTAAGGGGAGAAATGAGCCAAACACCCAGAGGGTTTGGCCTAAGAGGCATTTATAGTTACTTTCCCAAGGACTGTGGTTTGAGGGTGATGGGTGTTCCAGGATAAACGCACCCCATTGCAGCCCTGGGCGAGATGTGGTTGTGTCTTCCACTGTCTACACAGGCTAGCAAGGACTGGCCAGTCATCGTGACTGTCTCAGAGGGTGCTGACCCTGGATCCCACAGGGCATCCTCTGAGTGTCCCGTCTGCACCTGGCTGCCCACACAGCCTTGCACGTGGCTCTGACCGCTGGGCCAAACCCTGCCCTGCACACTCAGAGACGTGGCCTCGGTACCAGGAGGGATGTGGGGTTGTGAGCAGCTGGGACTCTCTGATATATGACGTGCAGGGGAGGAGGCCTGGACAGGGGAAGGCTGGGAGGATTACCGAGCATTCCACTCCCAATTTCCTGGCTCCCTGGTCTTGCCACATGGACGTGCGGACGCTGGCTGAGCCGTGGTGGCGAGTGCATGAGAATGAGGACGGGAGGGGGAATGCCCCCTCCCCTGCAAAAACTGCTTTGTTAGGGTATCGGCCTGAAACAACCCACCTAAAGACTTAAAGACTCTATTACATTCCTATATATTTTTCTTTCATTAATTAATGCATACGTCAGTTTTGAGAAAATGCACGTTCCCCGTACGGTGACATAACCTAACATAATTAACGGTATCGGATTCCAGACATAACAAATATTTGAGTATTTATGCCATTTGTAACCTGCACACTTAACTGCAGTGACACTTTATTTATTTTTGTTCATCTTTTCAGTATTTTGGTCAAGAATTATATCGTCGAAAGAGACGGATATGGCTTCTAAAGGGAACGGGACCCTCATTGTCTCAAGTAGCAACTTTAATGCACAAATCGACCATTGAACACAGCTTATGTTTTGACAAAGAAAGCCAACAGCGACATAAAGAAAATCAGATCCCAATTATTGTTGCCCAAACCAGCTCTGGTAGAGGAAGAAAAAAAAAATCTCCCTTTTCTTGTATAGCATCTCTCTCCTTTTTTTTTTCCGTGGTTCCAATTGGCACACACGGGGAAGTGTGCGCACAGGAGGGCCTTAATTTATCGACGCGTCCTGCCCCTACTGTAAATTCCCGGCTCCTATTTTCGGGTAATGGATGAAGCAGATGTTTGACTCGCAGCACCTCTCCATAACTTCACTCTTCAGAAACAGTTTTACAAGTGCTCACTCGCGCCGGTTCCCGTTCCGCACAGGAAGCTGAGGTCATCATGAAACATGAGGCCCGGGCGGGAGTCTGAACCCATGTGCTCTGCAGCTGGGCCTCCACCTTTCGAGCACGCTAGCAATTTATGAAACAGCCATAATTTTCAGCTTATGGACAAAGAAATAAAAGTGTTGACACCATTATCGTAACATCTGTGAAGGGAAAAATACGAGCCGATGTCTAAGTGCACAAATGGTGCCAGAGTTATAAGATTCCTTTATGCTTAACTGTCTTCATTATCGGCGGTAATTATTTCCAACACAAGCAGTTTCTTCCAATTTAATGTCAACCTGAAAGGTTAAGACCTTGCAGTAGAGGCACTTCTACCTCCTGATTTTCCAGGTCTGCGTGGTAACACTAATTGCTAAAACAAGAATTGCTTCTGCGGGCTGGGCGGCCCCCGCCGTGGCAGGCGGTCTCTGTGGCTGTAGCCTCCTGCAGGGCAGTCTGCGCAGGACCTAGAGTGGCCTCCAGGCTGACACCGCAAGCCACATTCTTGTCATCAGAGGGGGAACCACTGAAGCTCCTTGTCTCCCCACTCTCACCAAAAGCACCCTCGGAAGCAACTTGCATAGCTGCTGGTGCTGACGGTATGCCACACGCTGGGAGAAGGCCCCGGAGTGCACCGGCACGTCCCCTGTGGATGAGAAGCTGGCTCACCTGGCTGCGGCCATGAGGGCCTCTCCTCCCCGTGCCTGCAGAGCAGTGCCCTCGAGCCCCAGGTGCTCCTGCTCGCCGTGGGCTAAGGGTGACCTGGGACCGCCATGCTCCATTCGGTTCAGGACAGCCACACTCCATTCGGTTCGGTAGACAGCCCGGTTTCCCTGGCTGCTCCGTCTGCAAAGGATCGTGGCCATGATGACCATGTCACGTGGTCAAGCGGTTGACAGGACGCCCACCGTGCTGGGTGAACGTATGTCGTCAGGTGTCTGTGCGCATGTGCGTGAGTCTGTGTGTGTGTGCACGTGTCTGTGCGCGTGTGTACGAGTTGGAGGTGGTGGGGAAAGGGCACAGAGAGCTCTGCCTAAGCTTTCCAAATAACCTCTGGGTTAGCTCAAAGATGTGCCTATGATCCCTATTTGTGGGGTGGGAACAGCCCAGGGCACCTGCTCCTGGGCCACGGTGAGGCACGCAGCCTGCTCCTCGTAGCTCGTGGCTCCGAAGCCCAGCGTGGTTTCCTAGCCGCGTGCATCAACTCACTACATCGCCCGGTTACTTGATGCTAAAAATCGGTTGTCAAAATACTAGAAACCTGACACTCTCTTTTGTCTCTTAATTTCTCTTCAGCCATTTCAAATCAGCCTTTCCTTTGGATCAGCTGTAATAAATCCCAGCTTGCATTAGCTCAAGCGAGTCCGTTGCCTGCCCTCCAAGCCGTGGGCGTCACAGGAGCGCGGGCCCTGCCTTCCTTGCTGGCCCTTTTACCCTGAGGCTTACAGCCCCTGCAATAGGAGCTTCCTGGTTAGCTCGAATCCCCTGGAAAACAGCCGAGGTGAGGCCGGGTGCCCGTGTTTCACGAACGGTAACATGCCGGCAGCCAGAGTGAAGGAGGAGGGAACCGAAGTAGAGGAGAGTGCTGTGTCACCGGCCTGCCCTGCTTTGCCCGCGAGCTCCCGGCTACCCGGCCGTTGCGTGGCAGTTGCACCCTCTCGGACAGGACGATGTCGCCAGGCGGGTCGTATGGACAAAGGTCGCACAGAGCAGTCTGCCGAGGGCGCCGTGCACAGGGACCTCTCCCCAGGCCCCTGTCTCCTTCTCCTGCCCATCAGGAGGCTCCAGTGTGGAGCCCACGCCCCTTCGCTTCTGTGTGTCATCCCTGGGGGCAGCCAGGTCACAAGTCCTAAAGTTAGGGACTTCACCCCCGGACAAGTCTGCCCCAGCACTGCCTGCAGGGGCCACGTTGGCATGGGGGTGCGGAGGGGCAGGAAGGGGCCCGAGGTCCTGGGGGAGGTGAGGCCAAGAGAACCCGAGGAGGCGTGAACGCTGGGCGGGCTGTGCTCTCCACATATGCCTGTGGAAGGGAGGAAAGGCGCGTCAGGATGTATCGGTGACAAGCCAGGCCTTCAGTGGTCCCGATATCTCACTGGAGGAAACAGAACCGGGAGCCCCAAGAGGCCAAAGAGAAGAGCACCTGCTCTCACAAGAATGAGGGCTCAGCGGGGAGGGAGCGAGGAAGGCGCACACACCACCTCCATTCCGGACACCTGATTGCAACCCACAGTGTTTTGTGCAAGTGTCCTTTCATGTTGAATATGTTATAAGTTATTCTTGTTACGGTAAACACGCTGCTACGTGAAGTCTTTTTCAGAGCAGGGTCTGAACGTGTAAGCAAAATCACACTCTGTCTAACCACTCGGTTCTTTATGGCAGAAGTAAAGTTATTTCAAACGTATAATTTCAAGCTAAAAAAAGTATAGATTAAATAGATTGCTTATGTGAAAGGAAATGCAGCAACGGCGGTGAAGGCATCATTCTAGGGTGGAGTGGAGGTTGCGAGAGGATTGCACCCACACCTGCTAGGCCCAACCACGGAATGACCCAATGGACTCCGATAAACAACTGCGGTCAGTAGCCACCGGCTTTCCGCATCTCGCGGCTCGGAGCACCCTCATTAACCAACCAATCAGAACGCGTTTGCCATTTAGCAGTTCTGCCCAGCCAATGCACTCTGCCTGCAAAACAACTTTTTATGGAAATCCCATATAAAAAAAAACCTCTCCTGCGTTTGCCTTATGGGACAATATTTAGGGCTGCCTTGATTCGCTGCGCCTGAATTGCAATTCTTTTCCTCCCAAATAAATGATTTTTCCTTTGACCTCCGTGTCAACGTTTTTTTTTTAATTAAGACTTATTAAAGGCAAGGTTTTCCACAATGGTTGTAGGTTGGAAATTTGTATGTGTGATTCTCTTTGAAATCCTGGTAGGAGGGTCATTTTATTACTCATTTGCAGGCCTTGCCCAGGGCTGCCCTGCGGCAGTCCTCTGGCTCCAGGGGGGTGGGGGGAGGGCTGTCTTCTGGTCTGTGCGGCCTGCCCGCGTAGCATTTGACCTTGGTATCGGGCAAGGGAGATGACCACCCTATGGGCCCCTAACAACTGGAAGAGGATAATTTGTTTTCACAGGTTGTGTTTTTCAGAAGAGTCTTGAATAATAGAGGGTCTCTTCACAAAGCTTTTCGAAGCCACTCTAATGCTGAATTGGAGACTGTGTTCCATTGTCCTAGCAGTGGGCTCTTAGTCCCTTGAGACCAAGTCCCTTGGCCTTGGCTGGCTCTGCACTCAGACTTCTAAGACCAAGTGCCCAGCACTTCAGTGATCTCTGTTTAGACGCCAACGGATGGATCATCACTGGCTATTTTGCTACTGCAGGGACATCACAGGCGCAGAGATGCCCTAACCAACGTGACCGCCATTTCCGCCAGGCTGGTCAAAAGGCAGCACCAGAAAGCAACGTTCCACCCTCAAAGGCATGAAGCTGAGCCTTCTGCGGTGAGAGGCAAATGACCCTCTGTTTGATACCCGGTGCCGTCTCCAACAGAAAATTATAATAATGTGACAACGATTCACTTCCAGAAAGTCATTTGGATCTGTGCCGATGAGGGATGGCTGCCAGGCTGCACTGCACTTGTCTTTCTTCTGCCCACCGCAGCAAATTCAGGTCAGATAATTAGCACTCATCTTTATGCCTTCTGCTTTCTGAATTTCTGCAGGACGATGAGTGGGAGGTAAAAGTTCTGAAACCTTCCACGAGGTTGTTGTTGCCATGGAAACCACTCCTTTGGAATTCTCAGACTTATTCCCAGTCGTCGAGCAGCAGAGGATGTTCCAGACCAAACACAGGGAGAGCCTTAAAAGCCAGGCAGGGGCTGGAGGGTGCTGGGGAAGCTCAGGCCGTCCCCAGAAGGTGACAGTGAGGATGAAACAGACCAGGGAGGAAGAGGACAGAAGCTTCCTTCTGTTCCCTGACAGGTGACAGGACTGAGCCCCTACACACCTGTCCCTGTGGTAGACAGCCAGGCTTGGCGCGGAGGCAGGAGCCCCCAGACCTGGGCCAGCTCCTTCCCCTGCAACTGAATGGCCACGTGGCCTTGGGCGAGTGAGCCGTGCCTGCTCTCCGGTCTTCGTTCTTCACGTCGCTTTAAAAATGAAATCTCTGGGGCCGGCTCTTACCCAAGGTTCCTTTCAGCTCCAGGACACTGTGACTTAGCCGTGACGTGGAGTGGCGGACGTTCTGACCAATGGCTGGTCGGTTCGAGGTCTTCTCTTGCAGTGGATAGAGCTAAACTGTCCTGTGGGGCCGGACTTGGGGCTGCCGTGTCTGTAGAAAGGAGAGCACCGGGTGCCAGGCCTTTCTTCAGGCGTCACAGGGAGGTCGTTCTTTTGACCATGTTTAGTTGGTTCCATAATAAATCATTATCAGTGAATTTCCCGTTTGTCTTCAAATCATTTCCAGTAATGTCGTGAGGAACAAGGACCCTGAGCAAAGGCGACGCATTGGTCCTTGAGACTAGCTGGAGAGGGCGTCTGAGGGTCAGAGAGGCCCAGCCTCGGTGGGCCACGAAGGCAGGTCATGTCCCGGGCATTCCATCCCGGCCCTCTGGCCCTTCCCAGCATCAGCCTCCACTTCGACACCCTTTCACCGCGACAGAGAAAGCACCTGCCTGGGTCTCAGACGCCTATTTGGCTGCTAGGAGAAGCCTGTAGAGTTCACCCTGATCCTTGGCCCTTTCTAGACTTTGCAAACTGGGTTGCATTGTGCCAAGGAGGCGTGACTGTGTGCTGACCTTTTAAAGTACCTTCTTGCTGAGTGAGATTTAAAGAGAAAGTTTTTGAACCCGCCCTCTGGGCCGGAGGGGAAGCACAGGGTCAGGCTGTGGCAAACGTGCGGAGACGGAAGAGGACGAGGGCAGGGAAACCCTCTCCAAGGGGCAGGCGCCAGACGCAGAACGGAGCAGTTCCCATCTGCAAGCCCTCCAGGAGGGAGGGAGAGCTGGGCGGGTGGGTGTTCACTTAGAAAACCTTGCAGGGGCTTCTGGGTCTTCTGTTCAAAGCGACATGAAGGTCTTGCGAGCGTCCTCTCTTTCAATCAGGTGCCCCCGAAACACCACAAGAGCAAGGAGGATGGCGGCGTATATGTGGAAAGCTATTTCTCCCCAAGCAGTTTTTAAAAGTGCAATTTCCATTCGAGGATGAGGAGGCTGGGCGGGTACTGGAGGGAGGAAGAGGAAGGGCTCCGGAGTGCAAAGAAAAGCCAAAAGGCCCCAAAATGTGCATATGCTGGATGCTAATGTGAGCACATTTTCCTTGAATTTAAAGCCAACTCATACCATGGTCACGCCAGACTATACAATGAACATCTTAGGCTACTTGGTATTTTTGTCTCTGGTTTTTCAGGCTTTAACTGGTTCATTCCTATTTGGGAACAAAGCATCCACCTTTTAAAACTGATTTATAAATACAGTCTGCTGCAAACCGATTCGGAATTCAAGCCCCTCCATTAGAATGCAGACGTCTGCCAAGAGCAATCGGTTGCAATGAGTTTAAGGTTTGTTTTTGTTTCTGTTTTAAAATGCAGTGCACAACAATTTTAAGCAAAATTCCCAGGAATATCATTTGGGGCAAAGACAATCAAACGCTTAATGAAGTCTGTCCCCAAGCCTGCTGTCGGTACCCTCCGTGTGTCCCCGACACTTTCATCTCCTGGCACAGCGGACAGCGTGGCTGGGTGGCAGCTCGGAGGCAGGGCCCGGCACAGGCCCTGGCAGCTCCTCTTGCAGCCTCGGGGTAAATGGAGCTTCTGCAGATTTGGAGCTCGGTGGCATCAGCTTCCCCGACACCCCGGAGGAGATTCTGAGCTGGCGCGGGGACATACTCCAAGATGTCCTGGGCAGCTCTCCGCGAAGCGACTTCCAGTTCCTTGGCAGGTTGCTGATAAACATCCACGGTAGGAAGGAGACCCTGTCTGGAACCAGGAAGCATGGTTATAAGAAACTCTTATGAGGTCATCAGGGTTGAAGTTGACCTTCCTGTTATTAAACTCGGTTGGGAATGCTCCTTTGGACTTTGGCAGCAGCTCAACAGTCTTCACTGAAACCACGTAATAGGAAAAAGCGGGAAGGGAGCACCTTGCACACCCCCGGGCGAGCGCAGGTGCCGCCAAAGACGGCAGAGACTAACCCACGCACTGCCTGTCTCTCCAGGAAGAGCCCTTTCCAGAGACACTCTGAGTGGCTCAGCTGATACCAGGCAGTGGCACCCACCTGGGCCCTTGGTCATCCAGTGGCTGCACTGCCAGTCACTGACGCTTGGGAGCAGCCTGCAGCTCCTGATTGCTGGTGGGGCTGGGGCTGGGTGGCACTTGGGTTTTGTCCCAGGGCTGCTGCTGCCAGCCAGTGCGACTCTGAATCGCCGGTCGCTGGTCTAGGGGTCACCTTGCAATCACACAACTACTGACTCCTCAGTGCCACTTCCCTGGGAAGGTCTCTAGGTGCCGGATTCATACCAGGGGTCTGTGGGGCCGCCGGGGGGGTGGGCGGGCAGGGGTGTCTGCCTGGAAACAATCATGCTCCAGTCTCTAGGTTTCCAAGGTCCTAGCAAAACTTTCCAACTCCCCCAAGCTGTGAAACCCCAGAGGCATTTGTCATCGTCCCTGCCGTGCTGTTTCCAAAGTCAGGGTCACCACGGGAGGCTCTCGGGTGGGTTGCTTTTCACCCGGAGCTGCTGCCGGCGTCCCAGCGCACGGGGCCCGCTGTGGCCGTCCCAGGGCCCTCCTGTTTTCTTCACCATATTGAAAAGGCATTTGCTAAATTCATAATGTTTTAGACACATTATGGTCTTAGGGCTGAATTGTGAAGTCTGCGTGGACGGGAGTCTGGCCTGCCCTTCAACTCTGGCCCCGCTTCCTTAAGGAATTGGTGAATGCACATACTCCGCTTCGTATTTTTACAGCTGCCTGTATTTTCTCATTTGATTTTCATAACTGTGGGAAGTAAGTAAAGCAAGGGTTATTATCCCCATTTCTCAGATAAGGAAATGGAGGTTAAAGAAACATAAATGACACACACCGCCGTGCAGTTTAGCGAAGAACTGGAACTCAGGTGCTCTGGTTCCCAGCACGGCCTCTCGCCACCCCCGCCCCTCCAGCTCGGGCTGCATGCCACCCCAATAGACAGTTACGTCGCCTCTGCCAACACTGGATCCCAAAGGCTGCTTCTCCCACCTCACTGCCCGCCACTCCCGGCAAGGGACTCGCCAGAAAAGGGCATAAGTGAACAACAAATCCCATAGCTCCGGAGTCAGATTTATAGTTTTAAGTCTGTTTCTCCTTCTTTCAGAACTGTCCCTCTGTTACGTCATCCCCAAATATTCAGCCCAGCGTGTTAACGGCAGTCCTCCAATGCGTGCATGCATTTAGGGGCTGGTGCACATGCGGCCACGACTTCAGCAGCAAGCAGGACAGTGGTGCGTGGTCTGGACCGGCAGCGAGGACGGAGAGATGGCCGGGCAGTGGCAGCACCCGAGGGACCCGGAAAGTCCTCAGGAAGGACGCCGGTCTCCATGCACCATTCGAGTCCAGATTGTCTTTGATTTAAAAGCCAAGGGAGACTCCAAGAGGCAGGACATCTGGGCACCGTTGGGTGGCCTTAGTCTCAGCGGTTTAACCTCGTCCTCTGGATTTCCCCTCTGGACGATGAGAGCCTCCAAAGGCTGCAGAGCTGTGGTCGTTACACATTCGGATTTGTGTCTGGGAACGTTCTCTCTGGCAGGGAAGGGGAAAAACAGGTGAGGGAGCAGGGAAAGGCCCAGGTGAGAAGACTCAGGGAGAACTCGGGCGGCAGTGGGGCTGGAGGGTGCAGGCCACCACGGGAGGGCACCACTGCGGGAGTCTCAGCAGGACCCGCAGGCCTGGACACTGACTGAGAGAGGGACTCGGGGGGGAGGGTGGCAGAGGAGTTTCTGGTTGGGGGGCAGGTAAGGGGAATATGCGGTCGACAGGCAGGAGAGGAGGTCCCAGGAGGAGCTGCTTCTGCAGAGAGAGGCTCTGAGAGGGCTCCGAACCTCCCACGCTCAGACCGAGTGTGCCCCGCAGTGCTGGGGAGCGGGGGGCACTTCTGGCAGTTGCTTAGATACAGGTTTGGCTTCTTCTTACGTACATGGAGAAGGAAAGGCTGCCTCGCCCTGAACCATAAAGCCATCTTGGAAAATTTGGGAGGGATTTTTTTTCTTAAGGATTAGCTAAGACATAAACACGGGAGACCAATATTTCCTTCCATTCGTAATGATTATTACAGCAGAAGCAAATCAGTACACAATAAAAGCAACAATAGCTACAATGCATGTGGCAAAACTCTCAGAAGAATCAAAATTTCTTGGCAGATCCAGAGCTGTGAAAATGATCTAGAAAATATCGGAGTTACAACATGCTATGACCACAATACAAAGTATATAAATTGTCAAAGGCTAAAATTAATAAAAGCTATATGGACAAAGTTCTGGTCTATGAATCAAAGCCTGACTTTAAAATTTACTTGAAAAGGGAATTGATCTTGATGAAAATAATTTCAGTAAAATGATGCCTTGAACAATTTTCTATATATCAGTGAAGTACTTCCAGTGCTTCTATTTTTATTTTAAATTGTTTTAACTGGATTTGCTCCAGAAAATACTTTCTCCACAAAAACTCAATGTTGACATAGCTTGGTTTCAAATATTTGCATTCGTAAACTATTGTCAAAGTATTCCCATAATAGAAAACATGTGGGCAAAACAGCAGACTCAAAATGCTATAAGACAACTTGTAGTTCCAGGCAAGATGTGATAGACAAATTTCTCCCTAATTCCCCCACTAAGTATAGCTAAAAATCACAGGCATTGTATATAGAATAAATATATGGTTCTGAATGGTGAGAAGAAGGAAACCACCAGCTAGGGACCTCAAGCCCTGAGAACAACATACCGGTGGGTCCCCTGGGTTTTCCTTTTGCCGGGTGGGGTCTGTCTTGAATGAGGCATAGGAGCAGGGTGCAAACCAGAAATGCCAGTAGACACAGATCCAAAAAAGACCCAAGAAAAGCTGGTTCTGTCTAGCCAAAGGAGCAGGAGAACAGCCATCTTAGACATTACAGTAAAAGTATGATTCACCAATGAAAATGTAACTCCATTAGACTTTATCAAAATTTAAAACTTTTGCTCTGCAAAAGACCTTGTTAAGAGGATGAAAAAAAACCCAACAAGATACATGCTGGAAGAGAGGGTTTGGAAACCACATATCTGACAAAAGACTCATATAAAGAATTCTCAAATTCAACACTAAAAATACAAAGAATTCAATTAGAAAATGGAGAAAAGACACACTGTTCACCAAAGATGATATAAGCATAGCTTGTTAAAATATATCCAACATCCTTTCCCATTAGGGAAATGCAAATTAGAATCACAAAGAGATATTTATATACAACTATTAGAACAGCTAAAATTTTCAGAAAGTTATGATAATACCAGCTGCTATCCAGGATGGAGAGAGACTGGATCCCTTACACATCGCCGAGGAAAGTGCTAACGGTATACACATTCTGGAAAACAGTTCGGCATTTTCTTAAAAAGCCAAGCATATGTTTAGCGTGTGACTCAGCAGTTACATTCCTGGTCATATAACCCAGAGAAATGAAAACTTTTGTCGACACAAAAATCTGGACATGAATGTTCACAACAAGCTTCATTTATGTAGCCCAAAACAACCCAAAGATACTTCAGTGAGCGAACGGCCAAACTGCCGTACATCCATGCGATGGAATAATTCTCAGCAATAAGAAAAGAGCAAACTTCTGTACATACAACTTCAGTGGATTCTTCTGTATGTACAACTTCAAGGGCATTATGCTGATGGGCAAAAGCCAATATCAAAAGGCTGTATACTGTATGGCTCCATTTCTGGAACATTCTTGAACTACAGATGATAGAGATGGGGAGAATGAGTCGTGCAACAGTTTTGGGATGAGGGTGGAGAAAGGAAATGGTGTGATTGCAAAGCCACAGCACAGAGGAGAGCTCAGTGGTGACAGGGTGGTTCTATCCCCTGACTTGGTGTTCACACAAGTCAGCATATGGGTTAAAACTGCGTAGAGCCAAACATGCACACATGCGTACACGTATCACTGGCAAAATCTGACTTGTACCAACGTTGATTGTCTGGATTTCACACCGTACTATGATTATGTTCACTGTTACCATCAGCAAAAACTGGATGAAGGGTATAGGCAACTCCCTGAATCACCTCTTCAATTTCCTGTGACTCTGTGATTATTTCAAAATAGAGTTAAATGCAGTGCAGAGTGCCACAAGCCAGGACTTACAGTAGTCCTGACTTACTCTCAGCTCAGAAACCCTCTGGCCTGACCCATCTTGGCTCACTTTGAAACCCATCTGGCCCACTCTGAAACCCTACATTGGTAATTAATAAGGATTGTTTTTACGTTGATAATATTTGCCATTGTCCAAAACCTAGCAAATTCCTTTGAATCCCTATGGTTTTACGAATGCTATTTTCTTCATTTAAAGAATATTAATTCCCCTTTTCAGGCCTAATGTCAACCCCTCTCCTTAGAAATGCAGTTCCAAATTCATTTCTCTGCTACATGTATTTTAATGAGAAATATGTAAATCATATATTATTAATATATTAATTATATACTAAATAGAATTCTATAAACATACTTGTGTGCATGTATATAATACATATCATGTATCAATCATATGGCCTATAGCATACATCAGATTATAACTGAATCACAGCTTCCCTCAGCGAGCTGTGTCTTTCATGGGACTATGTGGTTTATTGCGATTCAGTTAGTAGAAGAAGGTCTAAATACCCTCAAATTGCATTGCCAACTAGAACATGAGTGTGTGTGTTGTTCAACACACACATACATATACACATACATACATACATACATACGTATATATACACAGGATCATGCTATATTGCCTATATATCAAGATATTTATATCATGATGCAAAAGATATATATTTATGACATAAATATATATGATGCATGCTGTGTGTCGACATCCCTACACACACACACACACACACACACACACACACATACACACAGAACTTACTCATGATTTCTGAAATGCTTATGGAGGGAGCTCTGACCACAAAGCACTGTCCCTCCTCTGGTGACTTTGTCAGAGGGGAGGGAACGTCCTTCGGCAGGCCCACGTGCTGTGCCTCTGGTCCCCACTTAGCCTACAGCCTTCTGGCTGCCCACCCCACGTGGACTCCTGTTGCCTGTCTGGGCAGAGCCCCTGGTGAGGGACACTCTTGGACCCCAGGCCAAAGACCCTTCTCCTCATCACAGATTCTACTGCTGAGCGTCCCAGCAATGGACTTCCCCGGGAGGGGAGCGGTCATTCCCCAGCAGGCAGCTCCAACTCGTGCTCTCTCTGCCTGGCCCAGTCTGGTGGCTAAGTGTCCCCTGAGCTCTCCCAGGCAGGACTGGGCAGCTGTCCACACCCACAGCTGCAGGGCCGGTACAGTTGCCTCAGGGAGAGCTCCTCTCCTGGGACCCTCCCACCTTTGAGAGCAGCGGGCAGGGGACCCACGGAGGGCGAGTGCCCTTTCTCCATCTACAACCCCTCGATCCTTGATTTGGCTGGAGGCCCAAGTTTGGTGGAGTCTGTTCTGGGCCATAGCCCTTGTGAGTTCTGCACACCTCAGTCTGCCCCAGGCTCACTTGGGCTCTTTATTTCTTTCAAGTCGGAACTGAGCGGAGCAGAGTTCCATTGTGATAGCTCACTAATACTCCCTACCCCAAATCCATGACATCTTGAGCTTTTTGGGGATGAAACAGATCAGTAGAGGGAAAACCAATCTTCTCCAAGAGGACATTGCAGCTAAATTCCCACGTTTCTGAGGCCTCGGAGTCCTCTCTACGGACACATAGAACTGGCCACTTGGTCGTGGAGCCAGATGCCAGAGCAGTCACTGCCGGCCCAGGGTTAGCTCAAACACCTGCGAGTGTCCTCAGCCACACAGAGGCTCTGGGGGAAAAACCGTGTTTGGGGCCCATTTTCCATCTTAGAAAGAGCTAGAAGCTCAGCAGCAGATGGGGCTGGCAGCTTGCTCCTGTGGTGGAACTCCAAGTCCGCATTTGGACTGGGGCAGCTCCAGAAGGTCATCTGCTCTCTGAATAAGTATGTGTTAAAAAATCATAGTTGGACAGCGTGTTCCCAGAACCCCTGTTTTCTCAAGGTATAGTTTACACACGTGCGGCGTTTGTGTTTTATTTTCCTCTGACTTCACCGTTACTTTCCAATGGCCTCAAACGCTTAGGCATGCCTGCTTGTAGAACTGGATTTTTTAAGACAGGACAGAAAAATTTCATAAAATTGCAATGTCTGAAACGTCAAGTGCAATCGAAAGAATTTCGTGTTTGTTTCAGCTGCAAAACCAAACGGGAAGGTCGGCATTATTTTCAGTCATTTGCAATCCTCTGTGTTGATTTGCTTATTTTGTGAAAGGCCCCGTGCTAGCCTTCAGGTCTTCAAGGAAAGTTAATACCCTGTGAGGTTTCCGAGATGTGTAGTCCTGTGATTTGTAGGCCAAGTTCCCCCCGATAGCTGAGCAGAGCTCACAGACAACCTTACGTGGGTTTCAGGGGGAGAGAGGTGGTAGACAGACAGACCACAGTTAAAAACAGGACCGGTGCATTTAAATCTCCAGATCCGCCCGCTCTCCGGTCGCTTCCCTGCTCAGGGGGGAGGCAGGAGGGGCAGGGGCAGCCACGGCATCACAGAGCCACACTGAAAGTGGAAAGAGCAGGTTGGAACTCACCCCCTGTGCTCTGAAACGGTGGTCTTCAGGTGAGCTCTCAGGAGAATTCGATGAGCTGCGGTAAAAATATTAGAAATTCTATATATTTGCTGCTCATGCTTTGGAATTTGTGTTTTGTGTACGTTTTATGATGGATCCCACAATAAGATCTCTCTCTCCCAGAGAGAGAGATGTGTTTAAAAGTGTGTTTCGGCCGGGCGCGGTGGCTCACGCCTGTAATCCTAGCTCTCTGGGAGGCCGAGGTGGGCGGATCGTTTGAGCTCAGGAGTTCGAGACCAGCCTGAGCAAGAGCGAGACCCCATCTCTACTATAAATAGAAAGAAATTAATTGGCCAACTAATATATATAGAAAAAATTAGCCGGGCATGGTGGCACATGCCTGTAGTCCCAGCTACTTGGGAGGCTGAGGCAGCAGGATTGCTTGAGCCCAGGAGTTTGAGGTTGCTGTGAGCTAGGCTGACGCCACGGCACTCACTCTAGCCTGGGCAGTAAAGTGAGACTCTGTCTCAAAAAAAAAAAAAAGTGTGTTTCAATCAGATGTGTTTAAAAACAAATCCATATACTCATACTGGGGACAGCATTTTCCTGACACAAGTATGATCAGAGTGTTTGGTGACAAGTGCCATTGCCCATCCCAGGTGGGTGAGTTTGAGAGCACTGTCACACCTGTCCCCTGTTTCTCCAGAGCTGGGTGCCCAGAACTGAGGACGTACCAGTTGCTCCTGCTGACCACATCTGGGACGGAAGTTTCCTGGAGCCACCTGCTCTGCACAGTTGGGGCACCCCAAAGTGCTTCTCGCTCACCTCTCACGAACATGCATCCCGATACACTCCTCTGCATGTTGTCATGGTCCTCCCTGGCCGCAGGGGGGAAGTGTCCCCATCTGGTTGCTTGCCAGCCTCTGGGGACCAAAGCCCCTGGGCTCCTGGGCTCCCTCTGTCCAGATCGACTTCCTTGCGTGGCCCGAGTGGGGCCTGCTGGGACAGCCGGTGAAGGCTGCTCACAGCCTGAGCGCCGTCCTGCAGCACGGCCACCTCCCAACGGTTCGTGGATACCGCACGTCAGAAGGTCCCGCGGTGGGCAGGGCTCAGAGGCTGAGAACAGGTATTTTCTGGAAGGCACTGCTCAGAGTCCTGCCTTCCTTGCAGCTGCGCCCAGAGCACCCCCCCCCCATGCATTCCTGGGCTCCAGTGAAGGTCTGAGGACACGGCCTCTATAGTGAAAGTGCATCTTGAGTCTGGGTCTCCCCTTAGACTCAAAGTCTTTTGAGGTGGCTTCTGAAACTTTGCAGTTGGAAACTGGGGCCACCTCGGACTCCACCAGTGGAAGAATTCAAGGGGACTAAGGACTTTAAGGCGCTGAGTGCTTTGTGTTCACATCTGCGGTGACAGTGTCTCCCTCGTGCATTTGGTCCTCACATTCAGGTCCCCTGCATGCACCGACCCAGCAGGTGGGCCAGGGCTCAAGGTGTCCTGCACACACGGAGACCCCCTCAAGGCCAGGGTGACCTTATGACTGGTTTTCCTAACTGGGGCATTTGGAGGCACTAAAATAATCAAGCAGGACACAAGTGTAAATTGCAAATGTGGCAGGTGGCCCCTTACTTAGCAGAGACGGTACTGGCCACCAAGCTAAACCTTTCATCTGTGCTGTTCGGAACTTGCGCCCATCTGCAGATGTTTGTGTTCGAAAATGACCTATCCGGCTCCGTTCAAAATTTGAATCTTGACTGCCTTGTGAAAGAGGTGTGCCCAATAAACTTGTCCCTTATGGAAAGCTGAAACTGCAAAGTAGCGGACTCTCGACAAGGTCGAGGTATTTGAATTTAGAGATATTTGCATTCCTGCTTTAATAAGGAGACAACACTTCCCGAGGAAATCCTTCCTTAGTGTGGCAATTCCAGGCCCCTGAAGTCAAAGCCAGCAGTCTGGTGGCAGTGTCTGGTTTTTGCTCGAGGACTCCGATGACAGGAGCCCAGGGCACGTCTCCATCCCTGGACGAGGCCGGACACAGGCAGGCCTGGGTCCCTGCACCAGCTGGCACCCGGCTCTGCGCGTGCTCTGCGCCGGGGACTTTGGACTCCTTCAGCCGTAAACTCGCAGGACTCCATTAGTTAACACTTCGGTGCTGAGTGTAAGTGGGCATTTAAATGCCTCCGCGGGGCTTCTCGTTCGAGCTGTATTCCAGCCTCCTGCTCTCTGGTGCTGGGGTGGGCTGGCCTAGGCATGTGGACTTCATTTAGCAGCCGGGTCCTCTGTCCAGGGGAGCGTTGGCCCTGGGTCCTTATGCTGAGTTTAATATGTTAATAAACATGTTTTCAGTGATCCTGGCTCCCAGATATCTGGCATATTAACAAGTAAGTGCTGTTAGGGGAATAGAAACCAGAATTAGACCATCAGAAATCATATTTGGGGGGAGATCCTTTCCCTCCTGTGATTGCAAGCTGGCTTTTTTATTTTAATAAAAACCAGAAGTGATGGATAGCCCCGCCCTCTCTGGCACTCGGGGTGCAGGAGGGGGTGGGAGGGGCCTCAGACTCTCGGGGTTCACGGCAAGAGTTAAAATGTTGGCAATTGGAGCAAGTTTTGTTTGTTTGTTTTAAATCCGAATGCAAACAAAAACTCGAGTTTCAGAGGACGAAGAAGAAACAACGTGTCATACGACAGAAAGGCTTAAAAAAAGAACTGATGTACTGGGCAGGGATTTTAAAAAACAAAGCCCGTAATTATACCTTGTAGGAAGTGGAGATTTATTTTCAGAAAAGCAAGTGTAGGTGCTCTCCCCTTGGCTAGAGCCGGACGAGTGACGCAGAGTTTCCGCCAGTTGTGCTTTTATGCCCCCGTCCACGTGCACGTCGCCGGAAAGCACCCAGGTCTCCTTGGGGAGGCGGCACCGATTAATCCAAGTGCACTGGTTGCAAAACACGCACGAGGCATTTCGATCTGGCGGGGCATACGCCATCCACCTTGAACAAAGGCCAGATTTTCGGTAACCGGAGCCGCCAGAGGCCAGACTCCTTCAGAGCTCGAGGTTTAAACTCCTGTTTATTTGGGTATGGCACCAAACGAAGCATTTTCTTTATGTTCCAGCAGTTTCTGGAAAACCAGCTGTTCTAAATTTGGTTTAAAACATTTGTTAGAGTCACCCATAAGCGAACAAGAGAAGGAATCGAGCTGGCTTTGCAATCGGAAAAAGCTCTCAAGTTTCCTCACGCAGGACGGCTTTTCCTTCTAGATCGGTTTTATGTTTGAGCGCGTCTTTGGGGGACTGTTTCCGCACAGGCCTCGCAGGGGAAGGCTTTCCCACACCGCAGCCCCCTCCTGCGAGTCCCGGAGACCCCGGTGCGAGCGAGCTGAGAGCCAAGGGGCCTGGGTCAGCCTCAGCCCTCGGAGGCAAACTCCGCCAGAGAAGCGCAGAGCCCCGGGGCCAGCTGGGTGGCACATATGGAACTGTCGCCAGCTCCTCACGGGTGCCCACAGGTGCCACGGCTCGAGAGCACGTTGTGGTGAATGTGATTGAGTGCGTCTCCAAGCAGCGAGGAACACTTCCAACAACACCGTATGAAATCATTTGTCTGGAGTAGCGTGTGTCCTCCTCCTGGGCACACAGCAGAGCCGGGATCTTGGGACCTGCCCCTCCGAGGTCCCCACGCCCACCGCTGTCTCTCGGGGCACATGGGACTCGGGGCTGCAGCACTCGAGGCGCACTGCTGCGAAACTCTCCTTCCGGGAAACATCAACTGTGATGAATGAGCACACGACTACGGACCGATTCTTGGATCCTTGGATTGTCCCGGGAGGTGAGTATGTCTTCCTGTGTCTCGCAACATGGAGCAGACACACAGCGTCTCTGCAAACAGTACACGGACTGAGCCAAACCTGCCTCCGAAAGCGAAGGCTCCATGTGGCGCCAGCGTCTTCCTCCTGCAAACAGCACACACGCCCTCCGAACCAACGGGGAACGGAACGCCCACCCTCCTCGGGCCTGGCCCAGGCTGACCCGGTTCCCACAAGGGCTGCCCTTCCTCCCTCACCGCCGGCCGACCCTCTTCCTCCTATCTGTCCCGGGTCCCAGTGGACCTTCTCCTGTCTGCTTTGCTCCCAGCGCCCTGTCTAAACAGCTGGCGCTGCCCTAACTTCTCCAGGTACAATCTTGTCTCTCTGTTAGACTGTGAGCCCCTTGAAAGCAGGACCTCCTGGGTCCTGCAGCCACCAGGCCAGACATTATCCCCACGAAACCCAGTAAGAGGGTGTGGACGCGTTGCCACTACCAGCAAATATATTGCCAAGCCCTGCATCAGAAGTCTCGTGGGAGAAAACTCTTTTTCACACGGAATTACACTGCATCCCTGTGAAAACGTTTTCCAAGACCCGGCTAGGTGTGCAAGTGATCGCTGAATGCAAACCAGAGCCCATTGTAGCCCTCTTGACATTTCCAAAATAGTGACCAATAAAAGTTGCTATTTATGCGTGCCCTGCTGGTGACACTATTAAATCTTTTGGCTGCACTGTTTGGGGGAAGGTTACAGGCTGAAAGCAGTGTGAATTGGAACCGTGTCTAAATTGGAATTTTATCTGGCACCATTTGGCTTAAACTTGGATTGCTAACCTTCGGGTTTTACTCGCACTGGAATTATTCAACAGGGGGCTCACTGCTGTGTGGCATTTTTTAAAAGTGTATATGAAAAGAGAAAACTTGGGCATGCTGCCCACACATGTATTATGTTTGGAGAGGGCCATTCTCCGAACTTGGGGGATGAAAAGGAGACCGAATTTATTAGCATTTCAAAAATCGTCACAGCCACAGAATGGGTAAACAAGGCAATTGTGATTAATCTAAACTGAAAAGGCACATTTTGTTTATTAGATCCCCAAACTCTCCAAGCTATATATTTTTGTAATAGTTTGGATTTTTTTCTCCCCCCCTACCCTTCAGAAGTGACAGAGAAAAATCTATTTCTTGGCTGAAGTAATCTCAGATAAATTAATATCATTTTTCATATAAATTTGTTTGGGGAAACTTGAAACTGCAGCATAACCTATTGATTTCATTATTCGAATTACGTTTAAGAAATCCTTCAGCTGTTTGCTGTCAGAATTTAAACCCACTGTCCGCTTTCGGCTGGGCACTTAATGCACATTTCACCTGGCGGCGCGGTGATGTTTGAATGTGAAAGGACATGCTCGCCAAGCATGCTCGGGGCTCCTCCGGAGCTTGCTAGCAGCAGAAGGGGCAACAATTAGCAGTGTTGTTTTCCTGGGTCTACGCGGTCCAAGTTGAAAGTTTTTCCTGGGCTGCTTCCAAAAAATTTTGTTCCTCATTTCTTGACCTTTCTGGAGTTTGGAGGCGGTGAGCCGCGTTGCCTTCCATAAGAGTGTCAAGCTCAGAATAAAAAATTGCATCACATCATTTTTCATCGTGGCCAGATGAGGTCTGAGTGGAGGAACAAGGAACAGGAAAGAGCGAACATCTGAAAAATTGGCTCTGCAAGCTGGAATGTGATTCTGCTCTAAGGGCCCACATTTTCCCCCTTTCTTTCCAGAACAGGCAGGTTGTAGACAGATCTGGGTCTTAGCCTGCCACCCCAAGGGCCCCCGTGTCAAGAAATCGTGATAGAACACCGTTCATTTATGCAACATCTGTAACACATATAGCAAATTATTAATAGCTCAATATGCCAATCTGCCACTGTGCATTTTTGACATAGTAGAGGCCAGGAGCACGGAAGTTTTGCAGCGCAGAAATGAAAACGGTGCTCCCGATGAAAATTAAACACAGGTGCGTCGAGTTTGTGTCTTTGAAAGCGAACATCGCTGCCTGATTTCGGGGGGGAGGACAGAAAGTGGCACTGCCTCCAGCTCGGCTGAGAGGTTAATAGCGCCAATCTCCTGTGGACATGGGCATCGGTGTTATTTATGTCACCTTGTGCCATTCAACGCTAATGCCTGTGATGCTGATGGTACTATGAAGAGCCAGGTATGGCTCTTGCAGCAAGGGTCGGGGGGGGGGTGCTGCCGCGACCAGAGAGTGGGAGCCTCGCTGCTCACACGGAAACAAAACCGAAGCCAGGGCCCGGGTCAGAGGCCATGGCCGGTGGGAGCTGCTTCGCATTCAGCGCATACCATTCTCCTAATTATTAGCCGCCACCTGGATTTGGGGAGGACAGGTTTTCCCTCCCTCCATTGCAAACCTTCATCTCGTCTTTCCTTTTCTTTTTCTTGAAATCAATAACAAAATCTTGTATTCATTGCTTATAAAGTAACAACGGGAAGCTGCTCCTTTTGCCTTCTCTGCACTGTCACCGTTTGAGTTTCTGAGCTGTGTCCTACCTCGTCCCCGCTGGTGTCCATGTCCAGCCTCTTTGCTCAGTGTCTGCAGCCTGGGAGGCTATGCTCGAGCTGCCTGCCGTGGGATTCTAGCTACGTCCCCTTGACCCCATCTTTTTTTAAACCACTTGACTGAGCTATAGTGGATACACAAAATGCTTCAATGTCTCCAGCGTGGTGGGTTTGGCGGTACGCGTACACCAGTGACGCCATCACCACAATCAAGGCCACACACTGACCTATCTTCCTGCCTCCTTTGTTTTTATTTTCTAAGTCTTTAACTATATTTTTTAAATAGCACCTAACATAAGATCTAGCATCTCAGTAGCATTTTAAGCATACAATCCACTGTTGTTAGCCGCAGGCCCCGTGCTGCACATCAGATCCGTCTCGCATAGCCCAGCTCTGTTCCCTTTGACCAGCATCTCTCTTTTCCCCTCCCCCAGCCCCGGCAACCACTGCTCTGCTCCCCACCCCCCATCCCGACAGCTTGACTGCTTTAGAGTCCTCATGAAAGGGGGTCATACAGTATCTGTCCTTCTGTTTCCGGCCTGTTTCACTTGGAATAATGTCCCCTGTGTCCATCCACGATGCTGCCAACACAGGGTCTCCTGTCCTCAGGCTGAATAATCCATTGCAGTACCTCCGTTAGCCACGCGGCCATGTGTGGACGTTCAGGCTGTGTCCCTATCTTGGCTATTGTGAATGACGCTGCTGTGAGCACGGGAGTGCAGACCTCTCCTTGAGACTTAAGTTCTTTAACCTTAAAGGAGCGACTCCAAGGCACTTACAGCTGGAGAGACGGAGATCGTTGGAGAGGTCCCAAATTAGCCACTCGATCCTCACATAATCCCAATCCCTGCTCTCTGCCGGGCTGTGCTAGGAGCTGGGGCTTCCAGGCTGCGCCCAGCCCCCGCCTGCAACCTCACTTCTGCAAGGCCGGCAGCGGGGCAGCCAGGGGGAGGCCAGCATGTCTCCACACTGGGCGGTACCTCAGAAACGAGTCACGTGTGCTGCTGCTTTGTCTTCTGCCACAGGTGCCTAGCGTTCCCGCTGCTGAAGGGTCAGTGGGACTTGTCACCCACGGGTGGAAAGGCAGAAGTGGGTCGTTTCCAGCTCTGGGCACGCACACAGGAGACCAGGTGGCCAGGCAGAGCTTCCCGAGGGGACAGCTACAGTGCCCTGGCTGGACCTGCTGTCCCCTCCTCTGTGCCCGCTTGAACTGGGAGTGAGGGCAGTGGCCCACCTGCCATGACGAGGGCGGACCCTCTCCACAGCCAAGGGTGAGAGGGACGAAACACCGCGCCCCTCCGAGCTCTGCGGGTGAGATGGGGAACGAGGCCGAGAGCAAGCCAGGCAGACCCTCGCCTCCGAGGGTGGCTCAGCGGCGCTCGTTCTCTGCTCTGAGGGAACCTGGAGCAACGGGACAGCCCGCTTGCCCACCGGCTTCCAGCACGGCCAGGCGCCCAGAGAGGCCAAACCCCAGCTCTGGCGGCCCGTGGACCTGGGCCTCGGATGGAGAAGGCTCAGTGCCTGGAGGCCATGGCGGTCACCAGGGCCACGCCCAGTGCCCCAGTCCTCCCCGCCACACCCCTGTGCAGAGGAGGCGGGGAGGGCCACCCCGAGCACGTGGCCCTTCTTCTCCAGCAGAACAGGGAGGCTGGCTGCAGGAACCCTCACGACTCCCGTCTGAGCAGCTGAGGCCGGACCACCCACCGCCTATCCTTCCCTGCAGGTCAGCGCGCGGCGGGCGGCGGGCAGACCCTCATCAGACAGGTATTTCTCCAGGTTGGTGTAAAACCAGAGTCTGAGTCCTTCTCCCCAAAGTATTCTCCTCCTCCACTTCTGCCTGCGACCCTCACTCTCTCACCCGCCCTCCGTGCCCAGGTGGGCCTGTTCCCCTTCGCAGCCCCTGTTCACACCTAGGTTTGCTGCCGGACGTTATCACTTCATTTCCAGATTAGTATTAGAATTTCTTTTTTTTTTTTGCCCTGTGTCTCTTCTGTTTCAAGAAGCTCAAGAACCTCCAGACAAGCCCTCATCGTTCATCTAGATCCAGCCGCATCTAGATTCAGGAGGCGCGAGCAGGGGTCTCTGCCCCTCCTCCGCTCTGCGTCTCCAGACCCGGTTTTGACGCGTTCACTCGAACACAACATTCTGTTAAATTAACGGTTAAAATAATTGTTTTGGAGCAGGGAGGGCAATGCTGCTTCATGATAACCTTCTACAAAGATACTCTGGACAGCTCAGAATAGAACTCGAGCCTCGAATCAGTCTATTTTTATCTTTTATAAAAACCACTAAGTTAGAAAATCCTAACTGCACACCATATATTGCTGGGTTTATCAGACTTTTTTCTTGATTGTGGACTTTTGGTTTGAATGTGGACCCAGAAATTAGGAAGCGATTTCTCTCTGAAGACACAGTTGCTCCGCCAGTTGCTTTTGATGTGAGTATTTTACCCAGCAGCTGGAAAGAGGAATTAACTTTCAATTTGGGAGATAAAAACTGAGTAGAATCTTAATCCATTTTTGGTTGCATTTGGCTCTTATAAAAACTCTTTTATACTCTGTCTCAGCACTTGGATGCAGTTTTGAGGGATTGTTAATACTAGCTAAAAAGTTTCTTTTTTCAGTGTATGACCAAATCATCAAGTGTCAGAAGAGATACACTCTGGTGATTAATGCGTTTGGGTCACATTTTGATCTTTAAAAAAAAAAAGTCGCTGCCACTTGAGCTTGCACATGAAAACTCATATTTCATCCCTGAAGTGCCAGATTCAGGCGACTCAGGAAACCAAATATTTTGCTGAGATACGAGGGCGGAACACGCCACTCGGCACTGCTCCTCGGGCATTGTCGGGGCCACGCAGCTGTGTTCTAATCCCACCCACATTCCAGTCGCTCATCGGCCTCCCCCTCCCACCCCCGTTCCTCAGAGCATTTCCGGAGGGCAAAGCTTCCCCTTAAGCGCTCGCAGCTCGCAGGGTGGGGGCACCCACCACCTGGCTGCACCCCGGCTCCGTCCTGGGTCGGGGAGCACCCTGCCGGCCGTGTGGCCTTCACAGGTGAAGCTGGGTCTGAACTGGTGTCAGGTGCAGCCGCCTGTGCCTGGGGGCGATGTGATCGCAGGTGTCACCGCAAAACGTACTTTCCGACCTAGTCACAGTTCACAGAATAGCTGTTAACTGAATTCAAAGACTCCTGTCCCGCAGCTCAGAGGTGCATGGTGCACAGCGTTACATCATCGTAGCTGAAGGCCCCGGCACTTCTATGCGTTGAACTCTGCCTCTCTGCCTTCCACGGCTCCGTGCGCCTGCAGAGCGGCGCAGCGGCTGGCCAGCGCCCACCCCGGAGCGTCCCCGTACCCGGCCGTCCTCCGTGTCATCAGCTCCATCGGCCCGTCTGGCTCCACACCTGCTCCCAAGTGTTGCCCGGGTCCTTTCGTCCTCCTCCTTCTTTTGTCCCCCCAACTTAAAGGATATGATTTTGAAGGGCGGTTTTGTTCTCCTTTCTGTACCAACACAATCAACCCGTTGTGTTCGCTTTGTTCCCATATTCTGTGTAACTTGAGCTCGGCCTGGAAACACTTGAGGGATTTACCAGTGAGATCTCCGTGCTCCGACGAGAATTATCTCCTTCATGGTACTCCTTTGCACCGTTTCGTAGCCGGCCGCGAAGTAGGACCACACAAAAGGGACTTGCGCCAGGTCAAGGATGTCCAGTTCTGAGGAAGGTTCCGGCACACCTGCGCTGCTGATTTCACTCTTCAGCTGTGACCCCCACTCCAGGGTCCCCTCTGATCCACTTTCTGGATTTTCACTCTTCACTGGTGTCATTTGTGCCGTTTCCCCAAGTTTTAGGGTGGATTTTAGATAATGAGTTTTAGACTTCAGTGGAACACTCAAGCCATTGATTCTGTTTTTAAAAATTATTTGACCACCACACAGTCGTGCCACACCCATGCAAACAGGACCCACATCAGCGCTAACCTGTGACACGGAAGTATGTGGGAAAGACGAGCCACAGGAAGTGAACACCATCAAGACCAGCTCTATCCTTGCAGTTCTGGGCAAACTTGAAGAATGCAAAGGGGTCATCCTAAATCCTCATTATTCCAGCAGGTCACATTTGTGAAGTGGACACAAATAAAATAGTAGGATCGATCACTTTCTTCGGAAATCACAATTTTGTAGCTGGTGGGGAACAACCTGGGGCCTGCCTCAGTGACCCCCAGGGAGAAGGACAACACAAACATACACTCCTACATGTGTGTACGAGAGGGCATGTATCGGGGGGTTGGATCACGCAATTACACAGGCTGGAAAGCCCCACGGCAGGCGTCCGCAAGCTGGGGACGTGTGAGTCGTGTCTCCGTTCAACCCTAAACCTCAGAGCTAGGGACGCCAATGGTGTCACTCTCAGTCCAAGACTGAAAGCCCGAGGACTTGGGAGGCCGTTGGTGTCAGTCCTGGAGTCCCAAGGCTGCAGCTCTGATGCCCAGGGGCAGGAGGGGAGTGTGTCTCCGCACTGAGAGAGAAAGAGAGAGAGAGAGAGAGAGAGAGAATCCTTTCCTGTGTCTCTTTTGTTCCATCCGGGCCCTGAGCGATCAGAAGGTGCCACCCACTTTGAGGGCAGACCGTGCCTACTCTGCGCCCTGACTTAAACGCCAGCCTCCTCCAGATACACCCAGAAGTGATGCTTCACCAGCTGTCTGGGTACTCCTTAACCCAGTCAAGTCCACGCCTAAAACGAACCATCGCAGGCCTACAGGCCGAGATGAGAGGTGCCCGGAGGCTGTGTGGCCTGTAGTGCCCGCCCTGCGGCTGCCCAGCCTTCGGTCCCGCCTTGCTGCCCCCTCAGGTGGACGGGCTGGCACTGCAGCCCACTGGACCCCGCGTCCGGGAAGCCTCGGCCGGCCCTGGGCATCTAAGGCCCACCTGCTGCTTGGGGCCGGCCAGGTGGGTTCCATCTGCCAAGCCCGGTGAAGTTGCTTATTGATTCGCAGCTACCACATCTTGCCCATCCGACTGCTCCCGCCTGTGCTGAACGCCTCCCGAGAAACACCACTTCCTGGACAGGATTTTATGGCAGTTACTCGGGATCCCCGCAAGCCACGTCTGAGGATTTTATTCTACGCCATCAACAGTCCCTGGTCTGTGCAGTATCACAAGATCGGAAGAATAGGCTCTACTTTGTGCTCGCCATCGAATTAGCACCGACTGATCAACACAGTGGTGCTCACATGGTAGGAATATTCTCCAGGATGGGGGGTTGGGGGGTAAACTCACAACACGGTGAGCATCGTGGAGGGGAAGGGCAGGCCTCTAACCCTCGACTGGGTGAGGCAAAGACATAAAATGTAACCAAAATGTTTGTACTCTCATAATATCCTGAAATTTTCTTAAAAAGCATAAAAAGTGTGATACTTTAATAAGTATTAGAATATATTTCGGTATCATTGTCTTTCTGTGGGTAGAAAACAATGACAACATTGTTAAACTAAGAACTGTATTTGCAGAAACCCTTTCGATATGTCCTAAATGGCCTACAGAGGGTTCAATTTCTTCATTTTGATTACAGATAAAATTGGAAAACTGTTTCTCATACTTGAAGAGTTTCCAGGGGAAGAAAATATGTGTTCTCTGGCAAATCTTAAGCCACGGTGGCATCACCACGTCATCGGGGTGGGAATGCTGTCCAATGCCCGCCCCCTGCTCCGCACCCCCAAAAAGCCACCCAGACACAGGCCTGCACGTGGCTGGCACCTGCAGCCCAGGCCTGGGGCAGGAGGGGACAGGACCACAGAGAGCGGGAAAAGGTCCCCGGACCTCATCCTGGGACGACCATGACATCGGCTGCGGAAGAGCTAGCGGAAGGAGGAAGGGGAAGTGGCTAGAGAGGGGCAGGAAGGAAAGAGAGTGTGGGGAGGAGGGAGGGCACCAGGGAAGGCCAAGGAAGGTTCCGGACTCGCCAGCCCCCCCCACCACAGAAACCCTGCTTCTCGCAAACAAGGCCGGAGCAAAACTGGAGACCTTGAGGGTGGAGAAGACACAGATTCCATGTTTCCTGGATCCCGCCTGAGCTTTTTACGACACGCTATCGGGTGTGTCCAAAACACATGTTTTATTACACGAGAAAGAAAAACTCTGGCTGAAGTGTTTGAATTATTGGGGCGCGGTCCAGCAGTTTTCAAGGGCTTTTGAACTTGGATTCCTTTACGATTTTATAATCCTTTTCCTTCGGCTCCTCTCTGCCTTCTGTCCAGGAGTGCAAGCTCAGGGCGCGGCCCTTGCAAGATGCTCCCGTGACAAGGTGATCTCCTCCCGGATCCCCAGGTAAATTATGAAGCTGGAAATCCTGTTGCATCATGAAAGCTCTAATATTCCATATTCACATAGAGCACTTTGCCATTTCCAAACTCCATTTCATCCTCCCAAACACAGGGGGAGAGCAGGAAACTGTCTGTCTTTGCTGCCTTGACAAGAAAGTAAAGGCCTGAGGCCACCAGGCGCCTGGCCGGGATCCCAAAGGTAAAGGACTTCTGCCTCTGGGGTCGCTGCTCTTCCCTCCAGCACCCTCTCACCTCCCAGCGGGGTCTCCACCGCTCTCACTGGGGAGGCGAGTTGGAAGGCCTTCACCCAGCCCACCTCGGGTCACAGAGGAGGATACTGGGGTCCAGAGGGCGCTGGCACCAGCCAGCCCCGCGTGTCCAGCAGCTCCTGGGGCGCAGAGTGCTTGGGCTGTGCTGATCCTCCCCTGGGACGGACGGCTCCCTCTCCCGAGAATAGCTGCATATCAGGAAAGAATCATTTGTTTCATTACGGTTGGGGATCAGTGTCGAACCTGGACATTGGCTTTGATCTTTTCCTGTGTTTACTCCGACACCTGAAAATAGAAGCGCATCTTATGTTACCACTCCAGCTGTGAAAATCCCCTCTGCTCTTGGGCCGTTGAGAGTAGAGGCTGAGTTAAGAATCCTTGCGAATGGAATGACAGCTTGGAAACAAAACCTGGAGCCAGGTTAGGCAGGGGCTCGCCTGTGACGGGTGGGAGGGGGCTCTGATTTCCACGCTCCTTCGAGGGCTCCAGGTACCAAGGAGAAGAGAGGGTGGGAGGCCCAGCTGAGACAGGGCTGGTCCTCGGGGCTGCTCTGACCGTTTGTGCCTATTCTGTCCTCCTGTCCTTATGCTGCCTGTCCTTGTCACAGAATTATGGATCATCTGTAAGCACCTCAACACTCCACTCTTGTTTCTAAGATAAAGTGACTCAGATCTTTGCAAAACCAGTAAAATGTTTGCAAAAGCAACGCCTTTGAGCAGCACGAGAGACAAGGTAGTATGATCATGGTGATCACTAAGAACCCCCGTGACTTTAGACTATGAGAAAAATGAGAGCAGAGAAGACCTACAGAAAGGAGAAGCGCTTCAGTATTAGGGAAAAAGATGTAATATTCTATTACTGGGTTTATGGCTGTATATAAAACCCAAGTTCACCACTCCCAGCCACTCACCCTCCTCTGTTCAAACTACTAATAAATGGTGAATTCCTCTAGTTTAAAGATTGTGACTCTCCCCTCTAAATTGTCATAACTGTTGGAAGAGAGGAAAATTAAAGCTACATAACCTCATCTACTATTCTCCAAAAGGAAAAAAAAATCGGTGCGATTCGAATCGTTTTGCAAAGACGAGGACACTGTGTTTGATGAGTGTGACACATGCAAACGCTCGCTGCCCGACACAGTGGGTGTGGCGGGCCTTAGGGGGGTAAGGGGTCCCCAGAGCACCCCTGCACGGGAAGGGGGACTTTGGTGGCCAGAACCAGGCAAAAGAACTGACCCCGGGACATTCTGGGGCAGGAGGCAGGTGTCTGGTCCGTGGGGACCCAGTGCCCTAGGTGCTCGCAAACAAGGCCCTTCAGCGACACCAAACAAATCAGACCGCCAAGAAATATTTTTTTTGTCTTGTTCCTAACTTTCCCATAAAAAGATTCAGGTAAATGTAGCATGACGAGCCAATTTAAGCCAATTCCAAAGTTATTTGAGTAATTGGTTATTAAGATAACAGTCTCAAATTTCAATTCAGCAATTATTGTCTTAAAGACACAGACTCAGGCATCAGAAGAGAAGTCTGCCTCGTGTTAAAGGGAAAGAGCCCGGGCTTCCCGGGGAGAGGGGCGTCCCGGCGAGCTGTGGGCTGGCCCTGGGAGCCTTTCCCTCTTCTCCAAAAGGGGCCTCAGATGCCCACGACTACGACGTTTCCAGAAACACAACAGAGCTGTGCTTCTACACAGAGACCAAACGACACGCTCGGTTTTGGGGAAGACCCAAGGACCAGCAATCTCTCTGTGTCTGTCTTTGTTTCTGACTCTCTCTTTCTTGCTCACATATGCACACGCACACACACATACACATCAGCAGGTCTTCACCCTAAGCTGAGACCCACAAAGGGACTTCTTGCCGCGCCCCCAGGAGACAGCGGCGCAGCCCCACACAAAGTCTCCTGATGGAAAAGATAGATCTGGCAGAGGTTGTTGGTGGAAGGCCAAATTCATCTTTCTAATGATGGGTGGAATTAGCCTTACGGTAAAGAAATACAAAATGCTCAGCTGATTCTCAGCCAATCCACCCCCTAGGATGGAGGGCTCTGACCAATTATTATAAACACCAGATGATCACCAAGCCATGGCTGCAAGAAACTGGCACTGGTGGCTCGAAGGTTTTCAGAAATTGTGATCTTGGATAGCACCAGGAAAGATATTGGTCAAAGAAGCAAAGTGACCTTCTAAAGAAAGCAAAGTGACGGTAAGAATTACTACTGTCCGTGTGCAGGTGTCCAGCGTCCCCTGGGTGCCAGGCGTGGCGTTTTACACGAAGCAACTCATTTCCCTCTCATAGTGAGCTACGGGCAGGGAAATCTTAAGGTGGTGAAACCAAGACCCGGAGAGCTTAGCTAGGCTGCCAAGCTTCTGCCGGTGGCAGGACTCAAGGCGGACGGAAGACAGCCCCTGCTCTAAACGCCACGCCTTTGGCTGTCCATCCAGTGTAGACAGGAGCGTGTGCGCTGCACAATGTCCAGGAAGCCGGTCGTAGAATGCTCCTCGGGTTGTCAGGCAGGTGTGCGCACACACCCCTCCCTGTCCCTCCCCGTGCAGTGCAGAAGCGTTCACGGCTCCTGCACCAGGCAGACAAGGCCACTCGGAATTAAGAATAAAGGCATACAGAAAGGAGAAGCGCTTCAGAAATGAACAATGCCCTCGTCGAGTCAGCGTTGAATCTGTCCTCTGCTAACCTGCGAGGGCTGCAGGAAATACCCCCCCAACAGCCGCCGGTCCTGCAGCTTCTCTCAGGGCGGAGCTGGGCCTGTCCCCTCCCTGCAGGCTGCTCCTGTCACACCCCTGCTCCCTTCCCAGTCTCCCAGCACCGACCGGTTCCTCTCTGCAGGCACAAGGGGGGTTGTTCTGCAGAAAGAGCGTCTCTCTGCAGAAATTCTGACCCAAATACGTCTGTTCTGCAAACGAGTCTCTTCAGCGGCCGAGGAGCCCAGCGCGGCGCTTGCCGTGTGGCAGAGAGGTGAGGGCCGGGAAGGCCGCTGCCTATGTCCCCTGCACCCTGCCCCAGGAGCTGATGTGCACTACATTTGTCATCACACAAAATTCTTTTCAGGTGGGCAGTTAAAACAGAAAAAAGTGGAGGTTCCCAGCAAACCCTAAACCTTGCAAACAGATGTAGCCATGGGTTACACTCACTATTCATTTTCCTTAATTTATGTCTTTTGGAATTTCTCCTCTGGCTTAAGCTATCCCAGGCAAAGACCTCATCGTGGGAATTAGAAGACGCACGTTTCCCGAGGAAGGGCGGAGGAGGGAGGGAAGATGGTTAGCGGCCCAGCTCTAGGTCTGCTGGTCAGAGCAGAAAAGATTTAGGTGGTTTGCAGAGAGTGCTTGACCCTTATGACTTACAGCTGCTTTTGCAAAAATGTCTTTGTGGGGATATTAGAGTCAAAATGGCCTCAAATATTATCTTTTTGCCCTATATGTTTCCAGACAGAAATGGGCTATACAATCCCTTGTTCAAGTTAAGTCCTCTGTAGAGGTGGCTAAGCCAATGAAACTCACACATGCACCCCCCCACACACACACACACGTGCACACATATGCAAATGCATGCAACACACACACACACAAGACCAAAGGACTCTAATGCTTGATGTCCCTTGCACCCCTTGTGGCCCGTGCAAGGGTCTATGGAGCCCTAGAACCCTGTGGACCAGCTAGAAAAACACTGATGGCGTCACCCCTTTATCTCACCACCAGGAAAGGAAGCCAGGTTCCCCTAACGAAAGAGGCAGCGGCAGGGCTGGGTGTGGGACGCAGGGGGGCGGCTCTGCAGCACTGCTCTCCCATCCTCAGCCTGAAGCCCCTGTCACCACCTGCAGCCACGTAGCCCGCATCCCAGGGCTTCCCAGGTTCCCAGCCTGGGGCTTTGCTGCCTCTCTCTGCAGGGTCCCTGGGACCCCATCCAGGCATCTGCCTACCGATGGCTGCCTGGTCACACGTTCTCCCCATCTCCTCCCAAACCTCGGGCAGGAATACCCACGACCTGCAGGTACTGCGGGTCTGCCCAGAGAACCGCAACCTCAGACCTCCACGCCTTCTCTGTGCACGTCTGCAGGGTCCTGCCTCTGGCGAGGGTAGCACCATCCATCAGGGTCCCCAAGCAGAGACACAGGGCCCACCCTAAACCTCTCCCCCAGCCTCCCCTACGGGAGATGACGCTCTGCCCCAGTGACAACGGCAGGCACAGTGTGGGGACAAGACCCGGCTTCACACGCACAGCCTGGCCTCTGCCCTCCCCCTTGGCAGCCCTGCCGCTGCCAGTCCTGGCTGTGCCCCGGGGCCTTGGAGAATAAAAATAGCCAAGTTTGTAGAGACCTTCAAGGACATTCACTCACGGCATCTCATATAAGCTTCGTGAGACACCAGCAAATTCAGTTATTTTTATTCCCACATTCAAATAAGGAAAACGAGGCTCTGAGCGGAGATGTTCAGGATGGGCTCAGGGTCCCCCGGGCGGCGGCGGGTGGGCCCTGCTCTCTGGAACCCTGAGTCCAGATCCTGTCTGCCCGACACACACCTCTTAGCTTAGCGAAAGCAACCCCGGAGTTTGCAGGCGGCTCCAGACCGTCCTCTGCCCGAGTAGGAGGAAGCCCACCTGCCTGCCCCCAAGGCTTTCCGCCAGTCGCCCAGACCCCGTCCTGCGCCAACGCCGGCTCCCTCGAGGCCTCTGCGGAGGGGTGGGAACCCCGCCCGCCTCGGCCGCCCGCTGCCTGCGGCTGCCCGTGCGGCCCCGAGCCGACCCGCTGCCCAGGGGACAGACGGCCAGTGGAAAGCAGGGTACAGACACCACAAAAAAGAATAGTAAGTCATAGAAAGGTCCCGATATTAAGGACACACGCTCTAGTGAATGCTGAGACAAGTGGTGCTATGCTTTCTTGTAACTATTATTCTTTTTCTGAGATCGCTGGAGGCTCACGCACAGTTGTAAGGAAGAACACGGTCCCAGCCCCCTCTGCTGCGTTTCCCCGCATGGAACATCTTGTGCTGTGTCACCGCCAGGCCCCCGACTCGACCCTGATCCACCAGTGCTACTCGTGTTTCCCCAGTTTTATCTGCATCCATTTGCTGTTCACGAGTGCGTGTAGTTCTGCGGAATCTTATCACACGAGGAGGCTCCCGTGCCCCAGGATTCCGGACACATCCGCCCCCTCGGGGCCCCTCCTGGGGCTGCCCTCCCCACCCGCAGCCAGCCGCCACTGTCTCTTCACTTCTGCATTTTTGTCATCTCAGGACTGTCACC
This sequence comes from Mirza zaza, assembly GCA_008750895.1. Taxonomy (NCBI): domain Eukaryota; kingdom Metazoa; phylum Chordata; class Mammalia; order Primates; family Cheirogaleidae; genus Mirza; species Mirza zaza. The sequence continues at coordinate 6,682 of VSMD01133878.1, read as the reverse complement.
CAGGTGGAGTTGTACAGTGTGCAACCTTTTGATATTTCCATTTATTTTTTTTTCCACTCAACATAATTCTCTGGAGATTCCCCCAGTCTGCTGCGTGTACCGATGGTTTATTCCTTTTCTCCTGTGGAGACGCATCTCCTGGTATGGATGTACCGCAGTTTGTTTAACCATTGGCTCATTGAAGAACATAGAAATGCACATGGTTTACCCAGGAATTGCCGATTTTCAGTGGAGTGGCACTCGCGCGGAGCCTCGGGTGGCCGCTCTGTGTGCGCCCCGCCTGGAACACGAGCCCCAGGTCCAGGGACACGCCTAGTTAGCGCCGGGTCACCTGTCAGCACAGCACACTGTGAAGGCTGTGCTCACACAGGCCAGCATGATGTCATTTCCCCATATTTTGTAAATTGTCTTCACTTCTCTGCCTCGAAATGCAAGAAAGGAAAAACCCCACATGGAACGCATCGGGTAATGCGATCATAAGTTTTAACTCGAGTTACTTTTAAAGTACGGAGAAAATGGATTATCAACTTTTTATTAAAAACATTGACTGTCTCCATGGAGAAAGTTTTGTTTTTTTTTAAAAAGCTGGGGCAAAAGAAGGGTGAATGATGTAAGGTTTGCTAAAAAAAGAAGTTAATATAATATCCTGTAAACTAAAACTCCAAGAAATATTTTAATTCCGAAATGGGAAGGCAATCCGTGCCATTGCCCGTGTGAGAGCTGAGCGTGTACTCCTGCAGAGCGGACTGGGCCTTTAAATTATTAAGTCCGAAAAATCATTCTCTTTTTCCCAGTCTCTCATGTGCTTTTAAACTAATTCTCAGCATTAGTGTGTTTGGCTCCAAGTTGGGTATGTGCTCGGCCTGACAACATCTCAAAGTGCCAAGGCATGAAATTTGTAGCTCACCGGAGAACGCTCCTTTGGTCCCCGTTTGTTTAAAGTTAGACAGTCTCCTTCTAATTGGATTCAATTACGGGTGGTTACACAGTCTGTGCAGGGAGACAACAGGCTTCCGGCGGCCGTGAGCGCGGCTGCCCAAGGTCGCAGGATTTGTGGACCCCTGCCACATGGGAGTAGGGGCGAGGCTGGAGCTCTTGCTCTGCCACCCAGGCCTCTGGGCTTCTGTCTGGTGACATCGCCTCTGCATTGTGACATCAACCAGCAGAAGACCTTGACCCCAGGTGGCAAGACACAAAGGCAGTAGACAGCTGACACTAGAAATGGCAGGGGTGTGGCCCACTAACGCAGAGCTCTGACGGTTGAAACCAAAAACCAAACCCCCAAGACGCGTAGAGCTCTCGCCAATGCAAACAGTGTTACGTAGAGGGTCTCTGGCGGGTCACCTCTGTCCTCGAGGCCTGTGTCTGATTTCACCAGGACAGACTCTAGCTGCCGTGACAGCCGTGCCCCTCATGGCAGATGACGGAGCAGGGACCCATGCAAGCCAGCAGAGTGCGTTTTCAGAATCAAAATCAACACGCGCTTTGGAAAGCACAGGAGTGGACGCGGAGGGGCTAAAGCTCAGCTGCACCCCTTGCAGTAGGGCACTGAGCCTTGGGTGGCTGTCTGCAGTGTAGACGTCCCAGGAGGAAGGCCAGGAGAGACAGGCCTTGTTGGAACCACCGGGCCTGAGGTTTTGCCATCTGCCTGCAGAGGCACAGACTCCTTGGCAAAAGGAAGTGTCCCCCTGATGGTGGCTGTGGGGTGACTCCAGACTCCACCAGCCTGGTGAGGCCCCCAGGCCTACTGGAGCACTTTCCTCTGGGGCAAAGCGACCCTCGGGTTCTCAAGAACTCAGGGCCAGGCCTCAACCCCTTTACCCCCAACTCAGACCTGCCCCCTAGGAACCAAGCACCACGCTCCCACCCACCCGGTGGGGAGGACCACTGCCCGGACTGATAACCGGGCTGCTCCCCCGGGGACCTGCCGGCAGGGAGCCCATCTTCCTGCCCAGCCCCCGCAGGAAGAGCACCCCAGCACCGTGAAGAGGAAGGCTCCAGGTGTGGCCGAGTTTCCGAAGCTCGCAGCCCACAGTGAAGAGGATGCTCAGCCTCCTCCCTTCGATGCTCCCCAGGATGGGCCCGGGTGCGAGGATGTGGTATGTGTGCAAAAGACAAATGGCGCTGTTGCAGTACAAAGCTCTTTCCCTACAGGTAGGGGGAGAGATCCTGTCTACACTGACTAAACAGGCCTCCTGGAGGCTCACACTGCAGATGAGGAGAGCCTGTCTCTCCCTGCGGAGCCCCATGGGGTGGCCAGCGTGAAGGCCAAGAAGCTCGATGAGCAGGGCCCCTCCGTGGAGGAGGCTTCCTGGAGGCCGGAGCAGAATGGATACACTCTCCCTGCCCTCCCTCCTCAGAGGCTACTGGGACACTGCCCAGGTGGGAGACATGACCTCCTTGGAAGGACACGGCCCCGCTGGAAGGACACGGTCCCATTGGAGGGACACCCTCGGTGGCCCACAGGTGGATGTCCAACAGAGCCCGGCGGGCTGTCCAGAGAGAGGAGCTCGTGCTTTAACCTGGCCAGCACACCCCCAGCAGGCTCGGGTGTCCTCACCTGCTCTGACAGCCCTGCCCGGCCACTCCTCTGCATCAGAGCTGGCTCTGGACTGGCCGGCAAGAGTGGCTTCAGTCTCAGGCACTTCCTTTTGCCCATCAGATGACACAGCGCTGTCCTCGGGTCAGTGGGTAGTTCCTGGGCAAATACATTCCCAGCAGGGGCAGCACCCAGCCTGCTCCCTTTGAAGGCACAGAAAGCCCTCACGAACGCATCCAGCGTCCACAGATGCTGTCTGTGGCTGTGGAGGGACCACAGGAAAGGGAAGCCCCTTTTTCCCCAGGGACCTCCGAATGAGGCCCAAGAGGCCAGAGGCTGGTTCGAGCAATGGGAGCCCTGGATGGACCTGGCTTCTTAGGGCCCAGCTGAAGCCACACCTAGTGCAGGCGCCCTGGGTGTCATGGCTTGGAGTGGAAAGCCTGCCTGAGCCCAGGAGAGCAGAGGCGGCCTGGCGTGGTCCTGCAGATCTGGAACCCCTGCGGGCATTGGGTGGAGACCCCAAGAGGCAGAAGGATGGCAGCCAACTGTGCATTCCCATGGGAGTGGCTGCCCCCTTCTTCCTGCTGCAGGGAGGGCTGCTCTGCCTTACTCAGGAGCCATTCCAGAAACCGTGTGCAGGAAATCCTCACTGCAGGGTCCTGATGGCTGTACTCCCCCATTCTTACTGAGTAACTCTTTCTTTAACATTGAAATAAATGTTAAAATACTTAGTATTTAAAGTGGTGAGACATCCAGCATTTCCCCGCAGGTAGGCCCGCTGCAATGGCTTTCTGCTTTCCGACACAGTGAAAGGACACAGGTGACATCAAGAACGTGTCTCCTGCAGAGAGTGCACACCTGGACCCTCGGGCCCCGGCCGCACCCTGTGGCGACCGAGCTAGGACAGTGCGCCTAGGCCGCGGCTGGAGCAGGCGAGGACAGGCGGTGAGAAACGGCTGCCTCACTGGAGAGCGAGGACCCGTGTCTCGGGAGGGAGCCGACTCCAGCTTCACCTCACAGCACCAGGGGAGGCTGCTACAGGGTCTAATTGGTCCCCAGGTGGCCTGAGAAGTCCATGCCCTGCCCCGAAGTTGGTCGGGCCCCAGAGGGCGGCCAGGCAGACCCCAGCAGCCCGCCATCTCCCCCAGGTGTGCGGGGGCCCAGGTGACAGCCCCAGGGAAAAGAGAAAATTGCAAAATTGTTGCTGCTAAATCAACCCCATTAAAAATGGCAATTATCCACGCTTCACTGTGGGCAACAACTCTCCAGGCCGGTTAATGAGAAAACCTCCTCTGCTCTTGGCCACTTCCGACCCAAGTCACTCGGCTGTTCCGGGCTCACCGCCCGCCACCGGAGCAGCCCAGGTGGAGGGAGAACTACAGGGACGCGCGGGAGGAGGCCCCACTTGTGCATAACGGCCGCGCGTAGACACCTGCACATGTGGCTCCCTGCTGACACGAGGTCCCCTCCATGGGGTCGTTCTGGCTCCGGCGAGGGTCCACTCCTGCCTGTGGGCAGCAGGTGTAGGATGACTGAGGCTCCTACGCCACCAGCCTGCTCTGTGACCGGGGACTCACCTGTGGAATGGGGTAATGGTCGGAGGGAAGCAACCCCCCACGGTGCCCGGCACCCAGTGGGCACACAGGGCACTCCCGGCTCCTGAGTCTGGGCACCCTCGTGGCCGCAGCCTCGTGTCCTGTGCTCTGCACCCTCCGTACCCTGTGAACCGCCTGGGGCCGAACCCTGCACGTATCCGCTTATTCCTGCCGTCTATTCAGTCGACAAACATTTACAGCAGCCAAAACAGACATCTTCCCTCCTCGTGCAGTTTACAGCCCAGTGTTAAAGGCATTAAGTCAAGAACTAAGGAAAAACCTGAACAGTGGGGTTTTAGGGTTCTTTTTTGTTGTTGTTGAATTAACCAGAAGAGACAGTAGCGTCTGCGCCGGCTGGAACGCGGCAAAGGACCCACCTCCCCACGCAAGCGGCACTGCGCGTCGGGAAAACCCTCCTGGAATATTCCCTGATAATATTTAAACTCATAAAAATCGAATTCCTTTGACCTAAGAATTCGAGGGTTGTTTCTCCTTGAAGCAATTTTTAAATAAAAAGAACTCTGTGCGTGGTCGTTCCTTGCAGGGTTACCTGTGACGGTGAGAGCTTCGCGAGTCCCGGCCTCCAACAGAGGCTAGCCTGTCGGCACGGTGGCACGCCACCTGGCCGCGACGTTTGCAGTTACGGAGACCAGGGGAACCAATTACACCGCGATGTGTTAACATTTATACGCAGGTTTGGGTTTAGGTTTGGGTGTTCCTGATTGGAAAAAAGTACTGGGTTGTATGTGGAATCAGGAGTTCTAGTTTGGCAGCAAATGGGTGCTTCTCCTCCTAAGATCCTCTGATGAGATCTCAGGCATTTTACCGCTAAGACAACATGGCAGTGGGCGGCGGGATGCCAGCGTGGCCACGGGGAGAAGGACAAGAATGCCACTGCAGCTGGGATGGACCTGGGGGAATGAGGGAAGGACAAGCCCGAGCCCCCAGGGGACTGTTGGGGTCCTCAGGCCACTGTCTCCTCACAGGGTCCTGGTGGGAGGTGTCTCCTCTTCTCCCCCCAGCCCTGGCTTCAGATGCTGGGGGCTGAGAGCGGCCTCCTGGTGTGAGAATGTGGATTTGGGTCCTCCGGGGGGGTCAGAGCAGACGTCGGGGGGCTGGGCCAGCAGCCAGGTTTCTGGGGGGCCGAGCAACCCCGGCCGGGACTGAGACAAGCCACACCTGTTGCAGGTTGCGTTGTGGCCCCTCAAAAGGTTTCTTCCTTTGTGGAAGAGCTGGCGAGACACCGGGAAGTGGTGGGATTTCAGTTGTTGGTCAAACGTGACGATGCTACACCGGTGACAAGGGCTTTTTGTCTTTCCTGGTTTGTAGGAATCTGGAAGGTTAAGGGATGATTCGAGGATAGAGAAAGGGGACTACATCCACATAAAGTCCACTACTACCATGGCAAGGGGGGGAGCACGTCGCTGTCCTAACGTAGCTGTGAATGTGGCCTTCGGAGGAAACGGCTCTGCAGACGGAATCGAGCTAGGCTGAGGTCATTAGGGCTCGCCTTACTCTACGCGACTGGTGTCCCTACTGGAGGAGGAAGAGAGACTCACGCAGGGAGGAGAAGCCCGTGAGACACACACGGGAAGGGTGGCGCGTGTGATGGGGCGGAGATCACGCCATGCACCTGCAAGGCGAGGAACGCCGAGGACTGTGGGCACACCCGCGCCGGGAAGGCACGGGCGGAGGTTTCACGGGGAGTGAGCCTCCGCCACCACCTTGCTCTCAGGCTCCCGGCCCCAGGACCGTGCAGGAACAAATGCTCTCAGTTTTGACCGCCAGTCTGTGCTACGTCGTGACGGCAACCCTAGGAGTGTCATGGCTACTCTGAGTCTCAGGTCGTGAAAAAAAAAAAAAAAAAACATTTTTCCTTTACCGTCTAAGTGAGTCTTGATGCCTGCATTCCCTGCAGTGAGCTGCCATGGTCTGGAGATGGGACTTGGCGGCCGGGCTCCGGGTGGGCGCGGCGGAAGCGAGGACCCCACAGCCGGGTCTCCGGAGCCCTGCCTGCGGGTTCCGTGAGGACAACGCATTTGCTTGGCTGCGTGGGGAAGAGGCCCTGCAACGCTGGACACGCAGGGGTGTGAGACGTCCGCCGGGGTGTGGCAGGAGTGCTAGACCCGCAGTGTGGTGCGTGTGCTACAGTTAATGGGCAAGCTGTTACTACTGTAATGGGCTCTATTGTAATGGGCACTATTGTAATGGGCTCTATTGTAATGGGCACTATTGTAATGGGCTCTTTTGTAATGGGCACTATTGTAATGGGCACTATTGTAATGGGCACTATTGTAATGGGCACTATTGTAATGGGCTCTATTGTAATGGGCACTATTGTAATGGGCACTATTGTAATGGGCTCTATTGTAATGGGCACTATTGTAATGGGCACTATTGTAATGGGCTCTATTGTAATGGGCACTATTGTAATGGGCTCTATTGTAATGGGCACTATTGTAATGGGCACTATTGTAATGGGCTCTATTGTAATGGGCACTATTGTAATGGGCACTATTGTAATGGGCTCTAATGTAATGGGCACTAT
>VSMD01133871.1:0-21670 GCA_008750895.1 Mirza zaza | reverse complement strand
CTCTAAAAAATTTTTGAAAGATAATCAGAAGCCAAATCATGCTTTTGAAAGAATGAGGATGTACCTTCACAATAAAAATAAAACAAAAAGTGTCAAAGTGAATTGTCAGAGATATCAGCTGTCTTAGTAATGAAGGAAATTGGACATTTCATAGCTAATAACCTAATAAATGGATAGACTAGGGACAACTAACCTAGCAGAACCAAAGAAAATAAATGTAACCCTGCGGAGGAGAGAGCCAAAAAGAAACAAACCAATTTTAGCTTCTAAAACCCTTGAAAGGCTCAGGATTAGAGGCAGCAGGCAACTCTGAAGGCATGCATGTAAAGTGAGGCTAAATATAGGTTTGGAGTTGTAAGGCAAATGGTTCTCTCTCTCATCCCCCAGGTGACCACCCCCTTCCATCCATGCAGAAGACTGGAGGTTTACTTTCTGAGTCTTTTAAATCACAGAGGCTCAGGACGTAGGGATGGATACTTGGCACAGCTGATGGTGGTGATGACATGCCATTATTATTATTACTGTCTTTGATGTAGCAGCTGAAATATTGTTAAAATTTGTATGAAACTCAGTATTATAACACAGATTACATATTCTGAGTAGGACTCAGGAAATAAATATGAAAAATGGTAGTATGTCTTAATAGATGTCAGAGTAATGGAGATTTGAAATTCTCTCATTTAAAATCTCATAAGTAATGAGGAAGAGTAGCTATGTACCTCTTTAATTGGTTTGTTGGTTTACACTGACAACTAAAGTATAAAATAGTTATAAACATAAATGCCTCAAGAGAAAATTGAAAAGGAATTTAGAGATTAAAAATTTTTTAGGTGAAATTAGTAAATAAAGTGAAACTTCATATGCAGCTATGCTATATAATGAAATGAGAAGAAAACTAAAATGTGGCCTCAATTTCAATGACTTCTCTATTACATTTCAGCCACCCACTTCCATGGCCAAACCGTGGATATTGCCATCATCTAGGATTGTGCCACCTCCAAAATCTTAAATTCAGATGTTCCATTCTCAGCGTATAACCTTATTAACATTTATTAATTTAAATAATTTTAATAAGTATGTCAAATAATTTTAACTTTACAGAAAAATTGCAAGAATAGTATGTACAGAGAATTCCCACATTTCTTTTATCCGAATTCTTTAATTTTAACCTTCTGCCACATTTTTTAATCATTCTTTTTTTCTACTTCTGTATATAACTATATATTTATCAGTTTTCCCCTTGAACTAGTTGAGAGTATGTTACATACAATCATGCCACTTCATCCTTAATACTTTGGTGTATATTTCCTAAGAACAAAGATAATCTCTTATGTAAAGTATCTATGTACTTTACCATAGATAATATATTTTTATTTAATTCTACAGTCTATATTCCAATTTTGTCAATTGTCCCAATTGTCAATAATGTCTTTTACAGCATTTCTTCTTCTAATACACGTTTCAGTCCAGCATCACATATTGCATGTAGGTGTCGTGTCTATATAGTCTTCTTTAATCTAGAGCCGTACTTTAGTCTTTCTTTGTCTATCATGACATTGAACATTGATTCAAAAAGGGTTTGGATCACTTGTACAAATTCATGATCTCCTCATACCTCTAATTTCCTCACCTCTCCATTCACTCTGTAAACCTCTTATTATATGGCAGAGAAAATATAAGCCATACAAACTCCCTCAATTTCTTGACATATATACATTCATCTGTATCTACTGGATTATTGCAAAAGCCTCTTAACTGGTCTCCTTGTTTTCATTTATCATGCTGAAAATATGGTTATCTGGTTATGAATTCTCTACCTAAAACCCTTTAGTGTTTTCCCATTACCCTTAGGAGAGTCCAAACTCTAACAAAACAAACTAGGATATCTTATTTCTTCAGGATATTTTTTTCTGATCACATGTTTAGTATCACCTTCCATGCATTCTATTCTTACTCTTAGTGAACAATTTACTTCTTGTTCTCATAACAAAAGTGGCAGCCTGTGCACATATTGTTTCCTCATCCTGAGTTTCGTTTAGTATTGCTTAATGGTTAAGAACATGAAATCAGTAGTAAATCCTCATGGGTTCAGATTCTAGCTCTGTTACTTTAACAGCTGGATAACTTTAGGTGAGGTACCTAACTGTTACAGTTTCTTCAAATGTCAAATGAGGAGTATAGCAGAATCTGTCTCATATGGTGGTAAAGCACGTAGCAGAGAACTTCATGTGTATTAAGAGCTCTGTAAATGTTATCAATGATTACTTTTTGTGTTAGATACTGTGCTAGATATTGTGGAATAAAACAGATTTGGGCCCTGCCTTCTTAGAGATTACTTAAGCTAGAGGAGAGAGCCATTAAAAATTGTCATATCTATTTAACTACACCTGGGATAAATAGTTCACTAAAGTTCGGAGTTCCAGAAGAGGACATCTAATTTAATTTTTTCTTGCTTCAATGGCTTTGAGCATGGCATTCCCTCTGCTGAAAACCTACTAGTTTTTGGCAGAGGAAACTGCATGTTCAAGAGCCTGAAGCAAGAAAGAAACATGGCTCATTAGAGGAATTGAGTGAGGGCCAATGTGGCTGGAATGGAAAGGTTAGGGTGGGAAGAGCTGTATAAAATGGGGTTAGGGGGGCTGACCTCTATCCAAGAGCAAGAGGAAGTCATCAAAGCTTTTTAAACAGGGAGATAATACAATTAATTTTATGTCTTTAAGAGGTCACTTGGCTGGGCATGATGGTGCACACCTGTAGTCCCAGCTATTTGGGAGGCTGAGGCAGGAGAATCACTTTAGGCCAGGAGTTCAAGGCTACAATGTGCTATGATCGCACCTGTGAATAGTCACTGCACTCCAGCCTAGGCTACGTAGTGAGACCCTGTCTCAAGAAAAAAAAAGGAGGAGTGTCACTTGGTTGCACTGTGGAAGATTGGAGCAGGACACAAGCAAATGATTATTGCGGTGTCTTAGATTAGGTGGCAGCAGAGGAAATGACAGAGAAGGTTTTAGAGTCTAGAGATTCTAAACTTTTTTTGTGACTGGATGTGGGGATTTGGAGGAGACAGTTAGGGATGAATTAACACTTCCAGTCCAACTTCTGACTCTTTCTTCTGGTTTTTATCTAAGTCCCATCCTCAAGCCTGAGGTGGATGCTACTCTTGGGCTTCTATAGTACTATCTACATACGTCACTGAGTTTTTTTTTTTCTTTTGAGACAGAGTCTCGCTTTGTTGCCCAGGCTAGAGTGAGTGCCATGGCATCAGCCTAGCTCACAGCAACCTCAATCTCCTGGGCTCAAGCAATCCTACTGCCTCAGCCTCCCCAGTAGCTGGGACTACAGGCATGCGCCACCATGCCCGGCTAATTTTTTTTTCTTTATATGTTAGTTGGCCAATTAATTTCTTTCTATTTATAGTAGAGACGGGGTCTCACTCTTGCTAAGGCTGGTTTCGAACTCCTGACCTTTAGCAATCCACCCGCCTCGGCCTCCCAGAGAGCTAGGATTACAGGCGTGAGCCACTGCGCCCGCCCGTCACTGAGTTTTAGCACTGATCTGTTATAATTTGCTATAGCTGGTCTGTTTTCCTTTTAAATTAAAACATATTTATAGTAGATGGTCAATTAACAATTTGATAAATGACAGCACAAATTAATGTAAAACTAGTTGATGATTGAATATAGTATTTCATTTTAAGTCTAGTGTTTTGGTGGTGTATTGTCTTTGGATCAAGTTGTTTATGGTATAAGAATACACTAAGAACTACCCTCCTCCCTCAAAATATAGACAAGAATTAGGTTCTTGACTATTTTTTTTTAAGAACATATGTCTGAAATACCAAGTTGGCATTACTTGGGTCAAACAGAATAATAACATTTGTTTGTACTTCCAGTTAATTAACCTTGAGGGCATTTCTTTATCTTCTTTGTTGTATGCTTTAAACAGTTCTCATGGTAAATATTCCTCCAGGGGCTTATTATTTTATCTTAATTTCTGTAGGTGGAGTTTTGAGCACCTAGTTAAATGTTTACATATACAGATTATGTCACTTTAGAAGAAACTCAGCTGCACTATTTGTTTGAAAACTTCTCGTATATCCTTAGGTGATTTCACTTTTATTTAGGTTATGACTTCTCCTTGTGTATTTATTATCATTAATTTCTTCTTTTGAAGTTAAGTTTTTTTCCTTTCTATGGTTTGATTTTAACTTAGCACAATACCTAACTTTTAGCCTTCTTAGTGTTTATGTTGCCGAAAAACAAATACAATGTGAAATTGTTGGCTTTGGTATACCTAACAATACCTTGTATGGAATTAGAGAGAAAGGGAATTTTTTTTTTTAATAGACAAGGTCTTGCGGGCTTAAGCAATTCTCCCACCTCAGCTTCCCAAGTAGCTAAAAAATTATTCTGTAATGGTATAACTTGCGTCAACTGGGATTTCATCAATTAAAAGACATTTTATTATTATGTTGACCTATTTAGTTATGTTATTATTTTATAATAAGCAACTCTGCTGTATATTTTTTGTGGCCTAATAGAGTAGAAACAACTAAAAATTAGATGAGGAATATATTTTTAAAGGATTATGAAATATACAATTTTATTGACTATTTTAGAAAAGATAATTTATATATATATCCCAATATAAAAATTATAGTAATTACCAGTTCAAAAATATTATTAGTGAAATGTTAGCAGATTCCAGTAAAAGTAACTTCATGAAAGCTAATGCTGTAACACTAAGTGTGTGACATTAGACTTTATTTTCTCTTTCTGTATATGCTTCATGTGAGTGAGTAAAAGTTATATTCTCTCAATCAAGTCTATATAACTTAACTTCCCTGAGATACTAAGCCACTTCCCCACACTAGAGAAAATTAGTAATGATAATGGGTAAGTTTTATTAACAGTTACTATAGTTTGGTAGTATCCCTCAAATCAACCTTGTCAGATACTATTGATATTGTCCTTTTTACACATGATAAAAATGGACTATCTGAGCAGTTAAGTAACTTGTCCAAAAGATTACAGAGCTAGTAAGTGATGAATCTGATCTTTGAACCCAGGTGATCTGGCTCTAGAGTCTGTGATCTTAACCATTATACTTATTGCAACCTAGAAATGGTGACAAAATTTGTTCAAAGGTGTTAATAAAGTAATCATTAAAATTAACTAAAGTTCATAATTTATCCAGATATTCTAAATTTTTACCTAATGCTCTTTTTCTGTTCCAGGATCCCATTAAGGATACCATGGTATATTTAGTTGTCATGTCTCCTTAGGCTCCTCTTGGCTGTGACAGTTTCTTAGACTTTCCTTGTTTTTGATAACCTCCTCGACAGTTTTGAGGAGTACTGGTCAAAATGCCCCTCTATTAGAATTTGATGTTTATCTCATGATTAGACTGGTAGAATGGGATTTTAGGAGGAAGACCACAGAGGTCAAGTGCCATTTTCATCACATCATATCAAGCATATATACTATCAATATAGTTTATCACTATTGATGTTAACCTTGATCACCTGGCTAAGGCAGTGCTTGTCTGGTTTCTCTGACAAACAAAGTTATTCTGTTTCCCCATTCCATACTGTAGTCTTTGGAAGGAAGTCATTATGTGCAGCCCACACTTAAGGAGTGTGGAATTATGTTCCCACTCCTTGAGGGTGTAATAGCTACACGAATTATATGGAATTCTTCTGCACAGGAGGTTTGTCTCTTCTCTGCTATTTATTTGTTACAGTCATACCCCCATATTCGTGGTTGACTTTCCATGGTTTGACTTGCCTGAGTTCAACAGAGGTCTGAAAATATTAAATGGAAAATCCCAGAAATAATTCTTAAATTTTAAATTGCATGCTCTTCTGAGTATTGTGATGAAATCTCCCTATATCCCACCCGGGACATGTGACATCCCTTAGTCCATCTTATGCACACTATATATGCTACCTGCCCTTAGTCATTGACATTATCTGCTCCTGGCATCCAGCCATGAACATCCGCATGGCTTGATGATCCAGGATCACCTAAAACAGATGATCCTTCTTTTGCCATATCTCAGAAGTTCCATAGTAGCTGAATGCTACGTCACAATACCTGTGTATTCACCTCACTTCATCTCATCTCATATATGTCATATCATTTCACATCATTACTAAAAGAAGGGTGAGTACAATAAGGTATTTTGAGACAGAAAGACTACATTCATACAACTTTTATTACAGTATATTGTAATCCTATTTTATTGTTAGTTATTGTTGCTAATCTTTTAATATGCCTAATTTATAAATTAAATTTCATCATAGGTTTGTATATGTAGGGAAAAACATAGTATACATAGGTTTGTTATTATATTAACACGAGGTTTCAGACATCCACTGAGGGTCTTAGAACATACCCCTTGTGAATATGGGGGGACTATAGTCAGTCATTTATTTCTGTGAGTATGGTCTCATTGATATTTATTTTATACTTTGGGTTGTAATTCAGTACTATTTTATTTTGTTTAAATTATTACAGCTTTGGTCATTGGGAGCTCTTTCAGTTGGCTCCTGTGTCCCTTTGACATAGCCCCATTAATGTGGGTTTTTTTTTTTTAAGCACTTTTACTACTACTACCACTAGGATCTGTTTTTACTCACAGTACTTCTGACACCAAATGTGTGGGTTTTCCACACCAAATAATTTTCCAGTTTTCTGTGGATTCCAACTGGGCGTCCTACAATTTAACTCAGTTCTGATATCAACTACCTGTAGTCAGTGCAGACCCACAAGTTAAGGGCTCAGTCCTACCAGACTGCTCCCCATGCAAGTACACTATGTGTATCAGTCGAAAGTAGTAGATCCCTTCGCCAGCGAGGTGGCTCACGCCTGTAATCCTAGCACTCTGGGAGGCCAAGGAGGCGGGCGGATCACTCGAGGTCAGGAGTTCCAAAGTAGTAGATCCCAGCTGGGCATGGTGGCATGTGCCTGTAATCCCAGCTACTCACAAAGCTAAGACAGGAGGATCATTTGAGCCCAGGAGATGGAGGCTGCAGTATACTATAATCATGCCTATGAATAGCCACTGCACTCCAGCCTAGGTGACAGATGAGACCCTGTTTCTGAAAAAAAAAAAAAAAATGATAAAGTAATAGGCTAGTGGGAGGCAGGGCCTATTTGGTCAGCATTTGGTTGTTACCTGCTTTTTAAACTCTTATATTAACAGTTCCAAATTTCTGGAAAATCATATATAGATCTTGACATTTATTTAAAATCAGTAAACAAATATTCATAAGGAAACTATGTTTTTTCTTGACATTCAATACCTTTCAAGTCATTTTTATGTGGTTTGAACCTTTTAAAAAGAGTTTTTTTGGGTTTTCATCGTATAGAAATTAAAGCTATTAAAATAGACTTTCTGGACTGATTAAAAAGAAATCATCTGGTTTCTAGAAGGTCTTTAACATTTTGTGCCTGTATGTCTTTTTTTTTTTTTTTTTTTATGAGTCTCGCTTTGTTGCCCAGGCTAGAGTGAGTGCCCTGGCGTCAGCCTAGCTCATAGCAACCTCAAACTCCTGGGCTCAAGCAATCCTCCTGCCTCAGCCTCCTGAGTAGCTGGGACTACAGGCATGTGCCACCATGCCCGGCTAATTTTTTCTATATATATTAGTTGGCCAATTAATTTCTTTCTATTTATAGTAGAGACGGGGTCTCGCCCTTGCTCAGGCTTCGTCTGCATGTGTTTTAAACCACGCAAAAACTATAGATGGGAATAGCTGGAAACTGCAATAAGCTTTCTTCTAAACTATAAAATGCAGATGACAGATATCTTTTTATAGACATATCTGTGATTACATACTGTTTTTAGGCTTGATAACTTTTTCAGCAAGGAAAACCTTTCCTTCAAATTTGTAAAAGCTGTTTACAGTAAAATAGCAAACTATGAGAAGACAGAAACCTACCCTGCTCATTTTAAAGCTAAGTTGTACCACATTTTCCTTAAAGTGTAGACAACAGCAACAGTGAACACAAGTATATGTTTATTGAGGAAAAGTTCTTTTATATTACCTCCAAAATAACTTTTCAAACCTTGAATTCTTTATAAAATTGAGAAAGTGATGAGTTCAGGTGAGAGAGAGAAGGGAAAGAAAAATTAATCCTATTTAGCAAAACTTGTTAAACAACTAGGATTGCAGAAGTAGAAGAATGAATTTGACATAGTCCCTTGTATTAACTATTATTGTGTAACACATTACCCTCAAACCTAGCAGCTTAAAACCACAAATTTTTATTATCTCCCATAATTTCTGGGTATAGCTTTATTTGTTGATTCTGGCTCAGGGTCTCTCACAAGTCTGGGGTTTGCTCACATGGTTATTGGCAGGAAGCCTTGGTCCCTTACTGGTTGTTGGCTAGAGGCCTCAGTTTCTTGACACATGGCCACTTGAGCGTTTTCACAACATTGCATCTGGTGTCCCATAGAGTAAGAGAGAGAGAGAAATCAAGACAGAAGCCACAGTATCTTTTATAACCTAATCTCAGAAATGACAAACTATTACTTTTGCTGTATCCTACTGGTGACATAAACTAACCTTGGTATAATATTGGAGAGGACTACACAATGATGTGAATAACAAGAGGTGGAGGTCATTGAGAGGCATCTTGGAGACTGGCTACCACAGTCGGCCCTCTGGTGTCCAGTGATTCACATCCCTCCCTCATGTAGAATACACTCACCCTCTCCCAAGGTCTACCAAAATGAGATTTCCATCTATTTACAGCATCAGCTCAAATTCCAAAATGTCATATCTAAATCAAGCCCAGGTGTAGATGAGGTTCCTTGGCTATAGTTACTTAAGTATAGCTCCTTGAATACAGCTTCTCTCGATCTGTAGACCTTTGAATTAAAGGGACGTTATTTGCCCCTCACCATCCAATGTACATAGGCAAAGGATAACATCCAAGACACTTTCATTAAAGAAGAGGGTGTCTTAGTTTTGTTTTGTGCTACTGTAACAGATTACCACAGGTTAGGTAATTTATAAAGTACAGGAATTAATCTATCACGGTTCTAGAGACTGGAAAGTTCAAGATTAAGGGGTTGGTACACGGTGAGGGCCTTCTTGCTGCATCATAACATGGCAGAAGGCATCGTATGGGGGGGAGAAGGGGGCTGAATTCATCCTTTATAAGATACACAGTCCTGCTATAACATACCCACTCCTGAGATGATGGCATAAATCCATTCATGAGGGCAGAGCCTGAGGCAGGAGGATTGCTTGAGCCCAGGAGTTTGAGGTTGCAGTGAGCTACGTTGAGGCCAGGGCACTCTAGCCTGGGGGATGAAGTGAGACTCTGTCTCAAAAAAAAAAAAGCCCTCTCTCCCTCCCTTCCTTCCTTTCTTCCTCCCTCCCTCCCTTCCTCCCTTTCTTCCTTCCTCCTTACCTCCCTCCCTTCTTCCCTTCCTCCCTTCCTTTCTTCCTCCCTCCCTTCCTTCCTTCTTACCTTCTCCCTCCCTCCCTTGGTTCCTTTCTTTCTTTTCTTGACAAGGTCTTTACTCTGTTGCCTGGGCTAGAGTGCAGTGGCATCATCATAGCTCACCACAACCTCTTTTTATATAGAGAAGGTAGTATACTGTACATACAGTTTTGTATCCTGATTTTATTCACTTAATTTTTTGGATTTTTTTTTTTTCTATTATTTGTATATAGAGGACACCACAATTTTTTCTTTTAAAAAAATAACTACATAATATTCTATTTTTTTTCCGTACCATGAACTATTTAGTCTTTTCTTGGGACACATTGGATTATTTCCAATCTCTTTCTGGTATAAACAAAACTGGAGTGAATAAACTTGTATACATGCCATTTGGTACCTGTGTAGGTATATCTATAAAATAAATTCCAAGAAGTAGGATTGAGGGGGGAAAGCATGTATTCTTTGGCAGTTTTGCCAGCTGTGGACGAGTTGCCCTCCCGTGCAAACTATACCAGTTTGCACCCCACCAGCAGCCTATGGCAGGCATGCAGACTTGACCTAATCGTTTCTTCTCAACTCACTTTGACTGGGGTCTTCAGTGTGACAAGCCTGGAGCTGTGTCTGATGGAGACAGCAGGCCAGTCGGGGACCTCACCCTCCCTGGCTTTAGGCACTGGTTTCAGAAACCTTCATTTTTGGTTTCATGGGTGAGAGTGCCCCTACGTGAGCGGGGTGCAGAGCCTTCCAAAAATAAAAACATAAAAAGAAAAAAACTAAAAATAAAATAAAATAAAAATAAAAAAACATAAAAAAATAAAAAGAAAACAAAAGATTTCTAGTTTGGTTATTGAAATTTTTGTTTTGAATTCACAATTAAAGGAAAATAATTTTTATTTACTTTGTCTTTTGTAGAGGCTATAGTAGCAGAATTGCACAAAAAAATCAAAGAAGCATTTGAAGTGTTTGACCATGAGTCGAATAATACAGTGGATGTGAGGTTTGGAAATACTTCTTTTGTTACAATTCTAAATTGCTGATACAACTCATAAAATAGAAGAGGGCTCTTTTATTCTTATACTGTACTTTGGATTTATTATGCTATTTAGAGTATTTATTTTCCTGTGCCCTGTAAAAGATCTTTGCTAACTAACTATTGCTTCAGATAAATACTGTTTCTTATTCTTCATAGCCTGGTGGAAAGAATATACTGTATTTGTATTGCCCATTCTGACCTATAGATTGTAAACTCTGTGAGACGAACTTTACTGTAGTTTTAATGCTTGGCACATAGTTGGCATTTAGTAAATATTTGTCGAGTGAATGAATAGAATTTGCATTTTAAAATACATAAATATGTTTTATGAAGTCATGAATGGGGTATTACAAAGAATGATTAATAATGCTTAAACAATGGTACACTCCCCCAATAAAATAGCAAAAAGAACCCAAACAGAAGAAGATAAAAAGATGAGAGAAAGACATGAATACTGGTAGATCTGGAATAGAGGACAAGAGACAAAGAATAGCTTGAGACTTAAAAAAAAAAAAGGCAAAAGGTAGAGGAGATTAGAGTCTATAGGAATTGTAGGATCTGTGCCACACAGATCAAAGAAATGAAACCATTCTTCTAGGAGGCCAGGCTAAATGAAGATTATTTGATAGGATTATAATCTCGAGACTTAGTATCTAGTATAGGGGTCAGCAAAGCAGTGGGAAGTGATTTAAAAATGATACTGGAAGCCAGGCATGGTGAAACACGCTTGTAGTCCCAGCTACTCAGGAGGCTGAGGTAGGAAGATCATTTGAGCCCAGGAGTTCGAGGCTAACCTGGGTAATATAGCAAGACTCCATCTCTTAGAAAAAAAAGAGAAAGAAATGGTAGTGGAAAGGAATTGTTTGATGCTTATAAACCAGTACCATCACTTCTAAACTAGTCAGGGGACTAAATGCTTTAAACTTGAGCAAAACCGAATGAACAATAAGAGATTTTATTTATGACAATTTGTAACTATTAACATATGTATTCCTTAGTTCCTCACGCCTAAAGGTACAAGACTGATAAGTACAATTGGATCTATTACCTTATAGTATTAATCACACCTTATAAAATTTTGTTCTATACCTGAACTGTGTTTATGGGCCATACTGCAGTGGTTAAGGACAATGGAGTTAAGTTCATCTTTGTAGCCTTATGTGAGCCTTGGCTCAGCCTTTGCCAAGGAAGAGTGAGGGTAACATGCCCAGCTGCAGCGATGTTCAGCTCCAAGCGGCTCTGGTCACGTTGCATACAGTGGGAACGACACTGTATGGAGCAGGAAGCC
Organism: Mirza zaza; assembly: GCA_008750895.1. NCBI lineage: Eukaryota > Metazoa > Chordata > Mammalia > Primates > Cheirogaleidae > Mirza > Mirza zaza. The sequence goes on along the minus strand of VSMD01133871.1, from coordinate 9,888 downwards.
TCACTGTGAGTACCCTAGCAGGAAAATGGGTGGGGGGTGGGGGTGGTGGTGATAAGGCCTGGGAGCAGGTGCAGAGCATGTGGCTCTGACTTGGAATTTGAATGACTAAATATATGAATGTCATCTGTATAGTGGGAATAGTAACAAGAAAAAGAAAAAAAAATATGAAGGGCAAGTGCCTTGACCTCAGACTTCTCATTGAAGGGTTGTTCTCCCTGGGGCAGGGGAGAGAAGTATTATTAGAGAAGTGAGGTAAAGTGTGGCTTTATGAGAGAGGAGGAGACAGAGAAAAAGCAACCATCATTTACTTAAGGCTCACTATCTGACAAACTACCTTTGGTTGGGCACTCGTGGCCCTGTGTTTGCTACCTCATTTTAATCTTATTTGTGTACTACAGGTTGGCATCTCCAGTTTCTGGAGATAAGGGGAAGGTAAATGGTTTGCTCCAAGTCCTATCTGGGTTTTTCTAATTCCAAATCTTTTGTTGTGCTAGTCCCCACCTTCCCCACCCCAATTTTTCAAGGACATCTTCTGCCTTTAGGCTTCCTGACAGTAGCAGTGAAAAGAAAATCTCCCAAATCCCTTAGAGCAGTGATGCCAGGCCTTTTTTGGTAAAAGGGCCAATTGGGGAAAAATAAACATGTTTATGGGCTGCATCTTTTTTCCATTCAAAATTAAAATAACTTAGGCCCTGAGGGAAAGTGTATGTTCTTACAACTTAAATGGTCTACTTTATTAAATAAATATGGTTACTGAGAAAATTAGCATTATTTTTAACATTAAAATATTGACGCTAAGCATATTTGAGGAATAGCAACATGGATGAATGTGATTTTTTAATCTGTATTCTGTATATTAATTTGTATAGAACTTTAAAGGTTATGAGTGTTCTCAAGCTGCTGATATCATTACCATCCACTCTATAAATTGGAAATTAAGGACAGAGAAGTGAAAGCATTTGCCCAAGATTGTACAGTGGGTTAGCAGCAAGGGTGTAACTCAAATGAATTTCTTTTTTAGGGGCAGACTGTGTACCCGTGTTTCCAGGGGAGGCTCTGGAAACACAGTGAGTGAGGTCTGTTCCTGCTTTTCCCAGCCTCAGCTCTGTCTCTGTTTGTAAAAGCATTTATTTATTTATTTATTTTAGATAGAGTCTCACTCTGTTGTCTGGGCTATAGTGCCGTGGCATCAGCCTATCTCACAGCAACCTCAAACTCCTGGGCTCAAGCAATCCTGCTGCCTCAGCCTCCCGAGTAGATGGGACTACAGGCATTCGCCACCATGCCCAGCTAATTTTTTCTATATATTTTAGTTGGCCAATTAATTTTCTTTCTATTTTTCTTTTTTAGTAGAGACAGGGTCTCACTCTTGCTCAGGCTGGTTTCGTACTCCTGACCTTGAGCAATCTACCAGCCTTGGCCTCCCAGAGGGTTAGGATTACAGGCGTGAGCCACCATGCCTGGCCAAAAGAGGTTATTGTATCTGGAATTTATTTTGGTTTATTATTAAAAGTAAATGTCTAAATAGACTTTTTACCCCCAAATTACTAAACAGTTTATTTATTTATTTTTTGAATAGTTAGGCTTTCTTTACAGTACGTTACATTTTATATAACAGGATCTAATCAGGGTTGTATTCTGATGTATTGCTTTACCTTTCTGTCTTATACTATTTTAGCACTATATTAACTGCTATCAGTTTATAAAATGCTTTAATATCTGACAGCACTCTGGGAGGCCAAGGCGGGCGGATTACTCAAGGTCAGGAGTTTGAGACCAGCCTGAGCGAGAGTGAGACCCCGTCTCTATTAAAAATAGAAACAAATTAATTGGCCAACTAAAAATATATAGAAAAAATTAGCTGGGCATGGTGGCACATGCCTGTAGTCCCAGCTACTCAGGAGGCTGAGGCAGTAAGATCGCTTGAGCCCAAGAGTTTGAGGTTGCTGTGAGATAGGCTGATGCCATAGCACTCTAGCCTGGGCAACAGAGTGAGACTCTGTCTAAAAAAAAAAGACTGAGTGGTGTACATAAAAAAGAATGAAATCCTGTCATTCATGGCGACATGGATAAGCCTGCAGGACATGACAATGAGTGAAATAAGTCAGGCACAGAAAGATAAATGCCACATGTTCTCACTCACATGTGGGAGCTAAAAAGAATTTGAGCTCATGGAAATAGAGAATAGAATTGTGGGTCTTAGAGGCTGGGAAGGGTAGAGGGGGGAAGGGAGGATGGGGAAAGGTTAATTAATAGATATAAAATTATTAATACAACTAGATAGGAGGAATGAGTTTTGGCATTCTGTAGCACTGTAGGGTGAATACAGTTAACTATAATTTACTACATATTTTCAAAAAGCTAGAAGAGAGGATTTTGAATGTTCATAACACAAAGAAATGATGAATGTGTGTAGTGAAGGATATGCTAATTACCCTGATTTGATCATATACATGTATTGAAATATCACTCTGAATCCCATAAATATGTACAGTTATTATGTGTCAGCTCAAAATAAAAGGAAAAAACAAAAGGTTGAGTGGTGCAAAGAAGTTTCTTTCAATGGAGTGAGTGTGCCAGAGAGGTATACAATGGCGTGTGTGGGCAGGGAAGAGAGCTGTTCGGTGAGAGGCTCCAAGGCATTGGCTGTTCCTCCCCAATGTGCTTTATCCTGCAGGTGGAGGTATGGTGTTACTTCCCTTGTAGGGCCCCTTAGAGGTCTAGGTCTCAGCCTACTCTCCCTTCCCCATATCTCTGTTTTGCACAAGTTGAAAGATTTAATTTGAAATTTTATCACATTAGGTAGAGGGGAGGCCTGGTATTGTGGCTGCTGGGCAACCACCCGCAGGTTGCACACCACCATCTGAAACATGAGATGGGCTCCTGCTTTCCTTGGACCTCTGAGGACTGGGCCTGAGGTCTGGAGTCAGACTTCCTGGATTCCAATCCAAGCTCTGTGACTCTGAATAACTTATTTCTTCTCTTTGTGCCTCCATTTTTACATTTGCCTCATCAGATTGGTAGTGTAAGTAGTTCTCAAAGTGTGATTTGGAGACCCTGGTGTGTCCCCAAGACCTTTTTAGGTGATCTGTCAAGTCAAAACTATTTTCTTTCTCGTCTCGTCTCCTCTTCCCTCTCTGCCCCTCTTCCCTCCCTCCCTTCCTTTATCCCTCCCTCCCTCCCCCCCTCCCCCCCTCCCTCCCTCCCTGCCCCTCCCTTCCCTCCCTTTCTTCTTTCCTTCCCAGAGTCTTATTCTGTCTGGGGCTGCAGTGCAGTAGCCTCATCATAGCTCACTGCAACCTGGAACTTCTGGGCTCAAGGGATCCTCCTGCCTCAGCCTCCCAAGTAACTGGGACTACAGGTGTGCACCACCATGCCCAGCTAATTTTTATATTTTTTGTAGAGATGGGGTCTTGCTCTTGCTCAGGCTGGTCTCAAACTCCTGGTCTCAAACAGTCATCGTGCCTTGGCCTCCCAGAGTGCTGGGCGTGAGCCACTGTGCCTGGCCTATTTTCATAGTAAATCTAAGAAAGGTATTGGCTATTTTTGTTCTCATTTTTTCTAGGAGTGTATATTGGAGTTTTTCAAAGTCTGCATGATGTGCAGTTGTTACAACAGATTGAATGCAGAACTAGAAATGAGAATTCAGCTGTCTTCTGCTAAGCCAGAAACTACAGATATTTGTAAATATGTCAAACAATGTCATTCTTCTAAATTTATTTTTTGTTTTAGAAAATATAGTTATTTTCAATAAAATTATGTTATTCATATAATATAATAGGTTTATTATTTCTAAATGAATTAATATGTATATTTTTAATTTAAAGTTTAATTTCTAATACAATAAATATAGATCCATATAACTCATATAAACAAAAGCTCTTTGAGGGCCTTGATAATTTTCAAGAGTGTAAAAGGAATTCTGAGACAAAGATGTTTGAGAGCCACTTTTGTCAGTGGACATTTTTAAAGCTCTTTAAAGTACCATATTACCTTGGAACAAATTAGCTTGGGATTTCAAGCTTAGAACAATATTAGCTATTATAAGTATTCCAGTTTATATACTTGAGTTATATAATTCAGACTTACTTTTCTTCTCTTTAATCTGTATAGGCAATGTTATATTGTATATATACAGTAAGAATTTTTTCTTTCTTTCTTTCTTTTCTTTTTTGAGACAGGCTCTTGCTCTGTTGCCCAGGCTAGTGTGCAGTGGTGTTATCACAGCTAACTGCAACCTCAAACTCCTGGGCTCAAGTGATCCTTCTGCCTCAGCCTCCTAAGTAGCTGGGACTCCAGGTGTGTGCCACCACACTTGGCTAATTTTTCTATTTTTTATAGAGACAGGGTCTTGCTATGTTGCTCAGGCCATGTTGTTGTTGTTTTTATAATAACCACACTAATGGGTGCAAATTGGTGTCTCATTGGGGCTTTGATTTGAATTCCCTTATGATTAGTAATGTTGAGCATCTTTTCATGTACTTATTGGCCATTTATACATCTTTTTTGGAGAAATGTTTAGTTTAGTCTTTGCCTGTTTTTAAAATCAGTTTGTTTCCTTGTTTTTTTTTGAGACAGAGTCTTGCTTTGTTGCCCAGGCTAGAGTGAGTGCCGTGGCGTCAGCCTAGCTCACAGCAACCTCAAACTCCTGGGCTCAAGCGATCCTTCTGCCTCAGCCTCCCAAGTAGCTGGGACTACAGGCATGCGCCACCACGCCCGGCTAATTTTTTCTATATAAGTTGGCCAATTAATTTGTTTCTATTTATAGTAGAGATGGGGTTTCGCTCTTGCTCAGGCTGGTTTCGAACTCCTGACCTCGAGCAATCCTCCCGCCTCGGCCTCCCAGAGTGCTAGGATTACAGGCGTGAGCCACCGCGCCCGGCCTGTTTCCTTGTTGAGTTGTAAGATATGTGTATATTTTTAACACAAGTGGTGAGATACTATATAAACCGTTCTGCAGTCTTCTTTTTTCACTAATCAGTGTATCTTGGTGATTATTCTTTATTGTATAAAGATTTTCCTCATTTCACTCATTTCATTGTGTGGATGAACAATAATATATTGAATTCATCTGCTGATGGACATTAAGGTTCTTTCTAGGCTTTTGCTATTATAGTCCACGCTGCAGAGAATATCTTAGTATGCATGTCATTTTGCAAAAGTGAAAATTTTTCTCTAGGATAAATTCTTGGAAATATGTCAAAGTGCATGAATATTTTTGGGAGATGTTGCTATCTTGACAATATAGTCTCTCTCATTATAGGAGAGTACCTGTTTTCTCAGTCTTTCTTTTTTTTTTTTAAGGTTTCAAAGAATCTTTAATTTATGAAAGTTGAACTCTTAAATTTCTTTTGCTATATAAATTGTAAAATTTTCTTGAAGGTAACAAAATTTTTAATCCTCAGTCTTTCTTAAATAAAGTTTAATTATAAAAATTTGGGATTTTTCCTAATCTGATATTTGAAAACCAGAAACTCAGTGTTAATTTTTATTGTTTGAATTATGAACATCTTTCATATCTCTAAAACCTTTTTGTGTTTCATTTGAACTGACAATTCATGACCTTTCCCTGTTTTTCCCATTGAATTATTTATTTTCTTATATATTAAAGTTATTAGCCTTAGTCTTTGATATGTATGTCATGTGTCTTTTCACTCTATTTTTACTTTCTGGCATTCAGAGATTTTTTTTTTAAGAGACTTGGGGTTTTGGTATGTTGCCCAGGCTGAACTTCTGGGCTCAAGACATCCTCCAGCCTTAGCCTCCCAAGGAACCCAGATCACTGTGCCCAGCTTCACTGCGATATATTTTTAAGAATATGCCCACGTACATAGCTCAACACTGCTACAGCCTAAAAACAACTAGCAACTGAGAAAACCACCACACTAAGAATATCTATAACCAAGGCATCCATCCAGAACCTAGATTGCCATCAAAGCACCCACAAGCAAAGCCAAAGGTTCTTACCCAACAAATGCTTCAGACACAACCTTAGGAGTGTGTGTGTGGGAAGCCCCATTTAAACAAAAGAAAATCCAAAAACGAGTGACAGCTGCTCCAGATGAGAAGGAATCAGTGAAAGCACTCCAGAAGTATGAAAAATCAGAGTGAAAGGACACCCCTAAAAGGGAACACCAGCTCTCCAGCAATGGATACCAATCAAAATGAAATTATTGAAATGACAGATAAAGAATACCAAATATGGATTGTAAGGAAGCTCAATGAAATCCAAGAGAAAATGGAAAGTCAACTCAAACCAGAAAAACAATCCAGGAAATGGATGAAAAATTCACTAATGAGATCAACATATTAAAAACAAAAACAAATAGAACTTCTGGAAATGAAAAATTCATTTAAGGAAATATAAAACAGTGGAAAGTTATAAGAATAGACTAGGCAGGCCGGGCGCAGTGGCTCAAGCCTGTAATCCTAGCTCTCTGGGAGGCCGAGGTGGGCGGATCGTTTGAGCTCAGGAGTTCGAGACCAGCCTGAGCAAGAGCGAGACCCCATCTCTACTATAAATAGAAAGAAATTAACTGGCCAACTAAAATATATATAGAAAAAATTAGCCGGGCATGGTGGCGCATGCCTGTAGTCCCAGCTACTTGGGAGGCTGAGGCAGCAGGATTGCTTGAGCCCAGGAGTTTGAGGTTGCTGTGAGCTAGGCTGACGCCACGGCACTCACTCTGGCCTGGGCAATAAAGTGAAACTCTGTCTCAAAAAAAAAAAAAAAAAAAATAGACTAGGCAGAAGAAAGAATCTCAGAGCTTGAAAACAACTCTTCGGAATTAACTCAGTCAGTTAAAAATAAAGAACAGAGAATTAAGAGGAATGAACAAAGCCTATAAGAAGTATGGGATTATATAAAACTTCCAAATATAAGAATCGTAGGCATCCCTGAGGGTGAAGAAGAAAACACAAGGGCTGGAAAATTTATTTGAGGGAATAGTTGAGGAAAACTTCTGTGGTCTTGCTAGAGATTTAGACATCGAGGTACAAGAAGCTCAACAAATACCTAGAGGATTCATTGTAACGAGACAATCACCAAGACATGTCATCAGACTGAACAAAGTCAACATGAAGGAGGAACTCCTGTGAGCTGTGCTGTGAAAATATCAAGTTACTTACAAACGAAAACCCACCAGGCTAACTGCAGACTTCTTAATTGAGACCTTACAAGCCAGAAGGGATTGGGGCCCCATTATCAGTTTTCTTAAAGAGAACAACTGCCAGCCTAGAATTTCATATCCTGCAAAAAACTAAGTTTCATATATGAAGGAGAAATAATGCATTTTCAAGACAAGTGAACATTGAGGGAATTTGTCAAGACCAGACCTGCCTGGCAGAAATATTCAGAACTACATTATACATGGATCAGCACAACAGACACCCACCAGTGTAAAACCTCACAAAAGCTGAAGCTCAGAGCTCATATAAAACAAAGCAACAAGTTACTACCCAAGAGCATGAACAGAACAGCATCCCTCATATCAATTGAATCAATCAACGTGAACAGTTGATTTGACTGCCCCTCTCAAGAGACACAGGCTGGTTGAATGGCTGAAAAAATATAACCTAAATATCCACTGTCTCCCCAAACACATCTACCCCACAGGATTCATACAGACTCAAGGTGAAGAGATGGGCCGGGCGTGGTGGCTCACGCCTGTAATCCTAGCACTCTGGGAGGCCAAGGTGGGTGGATTGCTCAAGGTCAGGAGTTCAAAACCAGTATTAGCAAGAGTGAGACCCCGTCTCTACTAAAAATAGAAACAAATTAATTGGCCAACTAAAAATATATAAAAAAAAATTAGCCAGGCATGGTGGCGCATGCCTGTAGTCCCAGCTACTTGGGAGGCTGAGGCAGAAGGACCCAGGAGTTTGAGGTTGCTGTGAGCTAGGCTGATGCCATGGCACTCTAGCCCAGGCAACAGAGTGAGACTCGGTCTCAAAAAAAAAAAAAAGAAAAGAAAGAAGGTGAAGACATGGAAAGAAATATTCCATGCAAATGGAAACCAAAAGAAAGCAGGTATAAGCATTCTCATAGCAGATAAAATTGACTTTAATTTAACATTAGTAAAGAAAAGCAAAGGTGATCATTATATAATGGTAAACAGAGCAATTCAGTAAGAAGATATAACAATCCTAAATGCTTATGCACCTAACACAGGAACACCCAGATTGATAAAGCAAACCCTACTGGATCTAAGCAAAGAGATAAACAGCAGCATTGTAATTGCTGGGGACCTCAACACCCCACTGACAGAACTAGACAGATCACCCAAGCCAGAACTAGACAGATCACTCAAGCAGAAAATTAAGAAACACTGGATCTAAATGGGACTCCAGAACAATTGGCCTAACAGACACAGAATATTTTTACCCCAAAACTACTGAATATATATTATTTTCATCAGCACATGGAACAGTCTCCAAGATTAATCATATCTTAGGCTGCAAAACATATCTCAATAAATTCAAAAAAATAGAAATCATGCCATGTATCTTCTCAGACCACAGTGGAATAAAACTGGAAATAAACTCTAAGAGAAACACTCAGTTCTACACAAAATCATGGAAATTAAACAATCTGTTGCTGAATGATTTTTGGGTCACTAATGAAATTAAGATGGAAATCAAAAGATTTCTTGAACTAAATGACAAAGGGGACAATCTATGGGATTCAGCAAAAGCAGTCCTCAGGGTAAAATTTATAGTCTGAAATGTCTACATCAAAAAGACAGAAAGATCACAAATTAACAATCTAATGACATGTCTCAAGGAACAGTAAAGGAAGAGCAAACTAAACCAAAAGCCAGCAGAAGAAAATAAATAACTAAGGTCAGAGCAGAACTAAATGAAATGGAAAACAAAAACTGTACGAAGGATCAATGAAACAAAAACTTGCTTCTTTGAAAAGATAAACAAAATTGATAGACCTCTTGCTAGATTAACTAGGAATAAAAGAGAAAGGACCCAAATAAGCTCAATCAGAAATGAAAAGGGAGATTTTACAACTGATACCGTAGAAATACAAAATATCATCTGTGAATACTATGAAAATCTCTATGCACATAAACTCGAAAATGTAGAGGAATGGACAAATTCCTGGAGATACACGACCTTCCCAAGACTCAATCAAGAAGAAATAGAACTCTGGAACAGACCAGTAACGAGCAATGAGCTTGAAGCAGTAATAAAAAAATCTTCCAATAGAAAAAAGCCCTGGACCAGATGGATTCACAGCTGAATTTTACCAGACCTACAAAGAAGAGCTGGTACACATACTGCAGAAACTATTTCATAACATTGAGAAGGAGAGAATCCTCCCCAATTCATTCTACAAACCCAGTATCACCCTGACACCAAAGCCAGGAAAGGACACAACAAAAAAAGAAAAAAGAAAACTACAGACCAATATCCCTTATGAATATAGAGGCAAAAATACTTACTAATAATAATAAATAATAAATACTAGCAGGCCAGGTGCGGTGGCTCACGCCTGTAATCCTAGCACTCTGGGAGGCCGAGGTGGGCGGATTGCTCAAGGTCAGGAGTTCAAAACCAGCCTGAGCAAGAGCAAGACCCCGTCTCTACTATAAATAGAAACAAATTAATTGGCCAACTAATATATATATAGAAAAAATTAGCCGGGCATGGTGGCGCATGCCTATAGTCCCAGCTACTCAGGAGGCTGAGGCAGAAGGATTGCTTGAGCCCAGGAGTTTGAGGTTGCTGTGAGCTAGGCTGACGCCACGGCACTCACTCTAGCCTGGGCAACAAAGTGAGACTCTATCTCAATAAATAAATAAATAAATAAATACAAACAAACAAACAAACAAAAAAAAACTAGCAAACTGAATTCAACAGCACATCAAAAAAATCCAA
>VSMD01133867.1:0-13039 GCA_008750895.1 Mirza zaza | reverse complement strand
AAAAAAAAAAAAAAAATAGATAACTGCTCCCGTGGACCAGTGGTGAGAATGTGAGGTGATACATTCGGGATTACAGCTTGGGTTCTGTCACTCCATCCACAAGAAACTGTAGTTTTCAACTGCTAACTACCAAAGAATAAAGCAGTAATTTCAAAAAGGAAAAGCAATCCAAAACCTACATATTTATAGGCAATCTGCCTTATGGGAGAAGTCACCCCTTTCCTTTTCCTTTGTAGAAACAGAAGCAAGAGTGTTCCACTTGGCTCCCAGCTTGAACTTGGTAAATAAGTATAGCTTAGAACTAGAATTGTCAGGCAGGAGTGATAATCCTAGCACTCTGTGAGGCTGGGGTGGGAGGATTGCTTGAGGCCAGGAGCTCAAGACCAGCCTGAGCAACAGCGAGACTGTCTCTACAAAAAAATAGAAAAATTAGCTGGGTGTTGTGGTGTGCATCTGCTGTCCCAGCTACTCAGGAGGGCAAGGTGGGAGGATTGCTTGAGCTCAGGAGTTCGAGACCACCCTGAGCAAGAGCGAGAACCTGTCTCTACTATAAATAGAAAGAAATTAGCCAAACAACTAAAAATAGAAAAAAATAATTAGCCAGGCATGGTGGTGTGTGCCTGTAGTCCCAGCTACCCGGGAGGCTGAGGCAGGAGGATCGCTTGAGCCCAGGAGTTTGAGGTTGCAGTGAGCTATGATGAGGCCACAGCACTCTAACCCAGGCAACAGAGTGAGACTCTGTCTCAAAAAAAAAAAAAAAAAAAAGGCCAAATGCGTCAGTGCAGTTGTTCTCTAGGATAATTAAGAATGAAATAGGCCGGGCGCGGTGGCTCACGCCTGTAATCCTAGCACTCTGGGAGGCTGAGGCGGGCGGATTGCTCAAGGTTAGGAGTCAAAACCAGCCTGAGCAAGACCCCGTCTCTACTATAAAAATAGAAAGAAATTAATTGGCCAACTAACATATATATATATATAAAAAAATGAGCCGGGCATGGTGGCGCATGCCTGTAGTCCCAGCTACTCGGGAGGCTGAGGCAGCAGGATTGCTTGAGCCCAGGAGTTTGAGGTTGCTGTGAGCCAGGCTGACGCCATGGCACTCACTCTAGCCTGGGCAACAAAGCAAGACTCTGTCTCAAAAAAAAAAAAAAAAAAAAAAAAGAATGAAACAGAGTGAGTGGCTCTTCACTCAGTTTACTGGAACAATGTGTGAAATTCCATGTGTTTGCCGAGGTATAAAAGTAAAAAAAATCTACATCCCATCCAGGCAGTTTGATATTTGGGTTAAGTGTGTCTAAATCTGAGCATGCATCCTTAAACAGATCAGGAAGGAATAACGTAAGAAGCAGCAAAAGATGGCTCTTGGAAGAAGAGAATTTCTTGGAAGAAATTTTGAATCTTCAATTTGATCTAATACATATTAATCTTCCAAAATCTTTTGTATTACACTAATTTTCAAAACTACCATGTATTGGAGTTTGCAATTTAAAATTAAGTGAGGCACAATAGACTTATTTAAAATATTTTGCTTGATTATGTACATATACCCTTTCTAGAATTCACATGTAATCTCTAGTGAACTTTTAAATGGTCAAACCTTGTGTTCATGTGACTCTTTTCATCTTTTTCTACCTATGTATCCACACCTACAGATATTCTCTGTAATATTTTGAGCTGCTGAGTGTTTGCTTTTGGTTGCATTTTTTACTGCGTTTGCAGAATGTGCACTGATGTCTGCGACATTAGATCTAGTGAAGGCTAGGTTTACTTGGGCAGTATTAGAAAAAAATATCCTGAATCAAGAAATAACTTTCAAGAATTTTGTTAGGGCCAAAACAAAGTTGGTGATCTGAAGGCTTGTTAGTGATGTGGAGTTTCTACATGAAGTTAGTGAAAAATGAGGTTTGTTTTCTCTTAAATAGGTAGGTAGCTCTCTCCAGCCTAATGTGGATTTTTCACATTAATCCTGACAACTCACCAGGTAGCAGGCAGTGAACATCCCACCAGGATGGTTCCTGTGTTGTGTATTAGTTTCTCTTACTTACCTACTTGAATACTTGGATAAACCATTTACCAGTTTTAATCCTTTGACATAAATAATTTGAACACTTCGACAAATTACACAGATGTTCTTTGGCATTAATCCAATTTTAGTGTACTGATAAACAAAAACAAATATGGTTTTCCTTGATTTTGATGATGTAATTTTTACTTTATTTGTATTGAATTTCAGCAGTTAATTTGAACATTTATGTATTTATACGCTGTTTGTATTTTTAGACCTTTAATAGAGTGTTTCTATTTCTCATTTGTAAATTGCATTATTCTTGAAACTAGGTAAAACTCACTGAATTGCTGTGTAATAGCCTTCTTATTATTGCCTGTATAAATGTATGTTAAGGTAAAAAACAATAGACACTGGTGTGGATGCAGAGAGAAACGAACACTTATACACTGTTGGAGGGACTGCAAATTAGTACAACCTCTATGGAAAACAGTATGGAGATTACTCAAAGAACTAAAAGTAGACCTACCATTTGATCCAGTAATCCCAGTATTGGGTATTTACCCAAAGGAAAAGAAGACTTTTATCAAAAAGACACCTGTACTCAAATGTTTATTGCAGCACAATTCACAATTGCAAAGATGTGGAATCAACCCAAGTGTCCATCAATTCATGAGTGGATTAATAAAATCTGGAATATGTATGCCATGGAGTACTACTCAGTCATAAAAAAGTTGAATTAATACCTTTCGCAACAATCTGGATGGAACAGGAGATGATTCTCCTAAGTGAAGTATCTCGAGAATGGAAAAACAAACACCACATGAACTAACAAATGAGCACACATGTGCACAGAGGGAAGTAAAACTCAGTGGAAATCAACTGGGTCGGGGAGGAGGAAGAGAGGAGGGGGTAAAAACCTACTAATGGGTACTATGAACACTATTTGGGTGCCGGGCACACCTATAGCCGGGACTCAAGCATTACAAAACCGATCCATGTAACCTAAAACATTCGTGCCCCTTAATATTTAGAAAATGTACATTAAGGTAAAATAAAACTAATAAAATAGTTCTAGGGTACAGCTGGATCCATACTAAGTGGCTTGTCAAGCCAGATACTTCCTTAGTGAGTTTGGAGACTTGGTTGTGAATATCTTTTGTCCTGCCCCAGGCTTTAGATTCTCTGTGACTGTCACGCAGCCTTCAGCGATGATTCCGGCTCCTCCTTGTTATTATTGATATTGGATATTGTATACATTTTGAGAGTTTACAGTGCAATTTCATTCATGTTCTCTGTGTTATTACCTACGTTATCTCAGTTGATCCTCCAAGTTGGGGGGGTTGTTTGTTTATTCTGTCCTCTCCTCCTCTCTTTCCCTTGTGTTTTTGTGTGTGTGTGTGTTTTTTTTTTTTTTAGAAACAGGGTCTCCCTCTGTTGCCCAGGCTGGAGTGCAGTGGCAAGATCACAGCTCACTGCAACCTCAAACCCATAGCCTCAAGCAATCTTCCTACTTTAGCCTCCGGACGTGCTGGGGTTCCAGGCATGAGCCAGCACCTCCCACCTCTCCCCATTTTTTTTTTACATACAGGATGAAACAGGTTCAGAGTAGATAAGCGACTGGTCTGAAGTCAGGCACTAGGCAAGTGGTCCAGCCATACTTTCTGACTACCGGGTACATCCTCTGGTGTAACAAAGGTCTTGCGGTGGATAGTGTATGTGAAACAGTTTAAGTCTCAACAGCAGAGAAGAACAAACCATAAATTCCCGAGCAATGGTTCTGATTACGTTTCCATTGCCAAGGCTCTTTTAAGAAATTTTGCCTTGATTGGAGCAATAATAAACAAACGCTTTTTGTATCCAAACAAAAAAGATAGCTGCAAGCCAAGAGTTTTATGATATTCCACGCACAGTGTAGACACTAAGATGTTGATACATTGACAGACTTTTTGCCCCTAGCTTTTTATTTTCGAAGTCACAGCAAAGTTGAAAGACTAGTCCAAGGATCGCCAGGAATCTCACCAACCAGGTTCAATAATCACACAACACTTTTGAAATATGTAAAGTGAGCACTAAGAGTCTATAATTAGTGTGCTCTGTGGTTTAACAAAGTCCTTTCTCTGGCAAATGCAGTCATGTGAGGTAAGGGTGAGCTAACCTCTGCGTAGCCGGTTCAAAGGTCTTGTTTTCTTCAGATATGATCAAGGTCCATGTTCTAATTTCAGGTAAATATGAATAGGAAGGATTTGGGGACAAACTTGAGAAAGAAAAAAATACCTTCCTAAGGTTAAGAGGGATTGAATGAGCTATTTCGATATTATAGGAAGTGGGTGGGGGTGGCAAGGGACGCTGGCTGTTCTAAAGACCCACCTTCTCCCCAAAGACCATTCCTCTGCTCCCCCCCTCCATATCTCTCTTGACAGAGGCTGTGAACCGGTTTGGCCTCTCTTGCACCTGGGGGAAGAACAGAGTCTCCTGGCAAGGACAGGCCCTTCTTGAGACTGGGGGACTCAGTGACTGTGCTCAGCTTGGCACTGTCTCTACCATAATTCTTTTTTTTTAATTATTTTCTTTTTGTTTTAGCGTATCATGGGGGTACAAGTGTTAAGGTTATATATATATTGCCCATGCCCCCCTCCTCGAGTAAGAGCTTCAAGCGTGTCCATCCCCCAAACGTTGCACATCTTACTCATTGTGGTTGTATATACCCATCCCCTCCTCCCCCCTCTACCGTAATTCTTGTTCTACGTGGTCACCCCGCCCGGGGCATGAAAAGAGTTCAGTTAGTACTTCACACCATCCTGTTACATTAACCCCTTGGATAAGATTCTTGGGTCCTTGCCAAGTCCAATTATATGTCTCGATTAATATTAATAAGTAAGGTTCAATGTTTGCCTAGTCCTGCTAGCCTGAATATCAGACGTTCTTACCTCTCCTCCACGGTGTGGCATAGTTCACTGCCCCCAGCCCCCTGTTTCTAGCCTTATGCCCCAGCCATGAGGTTTATGTACACGTGGCCATGTACACCTGTGGAGTCCCTCTTTTAAAAATTCTTTTCGTAGAGATGGGGTCTCACTATGTTGCCCAGTCTGGTCTCGAACTCCTGGCCTCAAGCAATCCTCCTGTCTCAACCTCTCAGAAGCATTACAGGCATGAGCCACCGTGCCCAGCCACACCGTGGATTCCTAAAAATCCCAGTCCCCCACCATTCAGTGTGGCCTTGAACAATTTCCTGTCACAGAAAATGTGCCACGTTCTGTCCTCACAACAGAATGTCTTATCTTGGTTTTCTTGTGCCTACTCCAAAGGTGGGTGCCAGACTCTGTTAGACTCTCTAAAAGCAAACTCGTGACGCCCAAATGTCTCCTGGGGGAGGCAGAGGAAATGTTCTATCTCCAAGCATTCACCTGTGCTTTATGTGTACTTCCCCTCCCCTCTGGGAAATCTCTCTGGGATTCTAAATTCCATTTCCTTCCCTCCCAGCCCACACCAAAGCAGAAACCAAGACTCAGATCATCAGCTGGTTTAAGTGGACACTCAGGTGTCTGAATACTAAACCATTCTGAGCTGCTCAGGAGGCTGTGGTGGGAGGATCACTGGAGCCCCGGTGTTTGAGACCAGCCTGAGCAACATAGTGAGACCCCTGTCTCAATATTTAAAAAAAAAAAACCAAACATTAACAAATAAAGCCCTCCAAAACACATTTTCTCCATCTCTGGAAACTAGATCAGACTGGCCTGGGGGGAGACGGAGAAGTACAGGGATAGCCTGGACTTCAGAGGAAGGCATGAAGGACCAGAGGCCTCGAAGTGGAAGGGGAGAGTGCCAAACATAGGGACGAAAAACCAGGGACCAGTGTGAACCCTCCTCACGCTGGTCACTGCCAAACAGCTCTGGACAGCCGCAGGCCCCAAGTGGACTGTGGGTGACTCGGACACCGTGTAGGGGGGTGGGATGAAGTTTGGGGGTTGGAAACTAGGCCCCAACCTCAGTGGAGATGAGCAGCTGGGAAGAGGACCGCCTCGAGGAACAAAGAGTAGGGAGCCAGAACACCAGGGATGGCCATGGAGGCAGGCACCAGCTGTGCCCCCAGAGCGTGCCGTGGAGTTTACTGCGGGGATTCGCAGCGGGAGAATCTGAGGAACCCACAGAGGTGCAACCCAGGAAAGGGGAGCAAGCAGGAGCACGCCACCTGTCATCCAACGCCAGCCTGCGTCTGAGCCGGTGGCAGGTGCCTCTGTCCTTCTCTCCTAATCCCCACCTCTCCAGCCTGACCCTGGAGGATCAGAAATAGCCACCAGCAAGAGAGGAAGAGAAAGGAGGGGGAAAGAAAGCAAACATGGTCGAGAGGATGGCAGAGGGAGAAACTCTAGATTGGGTAAGACTCTAGAGTATTGGCATATACTAGAATAACTAATCTGATGGAGGATCTCAATAGTCTAGGTGTAAAAACGAAGTGGGTTTATCTGTCTAATGACCGCTACAAGTGCTTTCTTACCAAGTAGCAAGCTCCCTTAAGACACTACAGTTCAAAACCCAGTTTGGGCCAGGCGCAGTGGCTCACGCCTGTAATCCTAGCACTCTGGGAGGCTGAGGCAGGAGGATTGCTCAAGGTCAGGAGTTTGAAACCAACCTGAGCAAGAGTGAGATCCCGTCTCTACTATAAATAGAAAGAAATTAATTGGCCAACTAAAAATATATAGAGAAAAAATTAGCCGGGCATGGTGGCGCATGTCTGTAGTCCCAGCTACTTGGGAGGCTGAGGCAGAAGGATTGCTTGAGCCCAGTAGTTTGAGGTTGCTGTGAGCTAGGCTGATGCCACGGCACTCTAGCCAGGGCAACAGAGTGAGACTCATCTCAAAAACAAAACAAAACAAAACCCAGTTTGTATTATGGTCAACTGTAAGTTATGGTATACTTTAAAATAGCTAAAAGTGGAATTGGAATATGTTCCTAACCCAAAGAAATGATAAATGCTTGAGGCGATGGATACCCCAATTACCCTGATTTGGTTATTACACATGGTATACCTGTATCAAAACATCACATGTACCCTATAAATATATACAACTATTATGTACCCATAATAACTAAAAATACAAAATTGAAAAATAAAACCCAATTTGTAATTATTTGATTGGAATGGACTTCTTCAGCCATGAATAAACAAAGGGTCTACTTACTTACTATCTCCCATCCAAGTACAAACCAGGCCCGACCCTACTTAGCTTTTGAGATGAGATGAGATGAGATCAGGATTATTCAGGCTGGTATGGCCGGCCATAGACTGCTCACTTAATAGCTAAGAGTAGCAATGGGACCAGCCTGAAATGCTATCCAAGGGCTTTGAAAGAATGAACACAGACCTTGAGTTTAAAGGGACATCTTAGTGTGATTAGTTTGTTCAACAAACTGGTTACAATTAATTACCAAGTGAGTAAGAATACTTTTCTATTTATTTATTTATTTATTTATTTTTGAGACAGAGTCTCGCTTTGTTGCCCAGGCTAGAGTGAGCGCCATGGCGTCAGCCTAGCTCACAGCAACCTCAAACTCCTGGGCTCAAGCAATCCTCCTGCCTCAGCCTTCTGAGTAGCTGGGACTACAGGCATGCACCACCATGCCCAGCTCATTTGTTCTATACATATTAGTTGGCCAATTAATTTCTATTTATAGTAGGGATGGGGTCTCACTCTTGCTCAGGCTGGTTCGAACTCCTGACCTGGAGCAATCCGCCCGCCTCAGCCTCCCAGAGTGCTAGGATTACAGGCGTGAGCCACCGCGCCCGGCCTTTCCCATTTATTTATATTTCTTCCTGCATGAATGACTGATCCAATGTTACTCATTCATTTTTTCCTTCTAAGTATTTAATGATTTTCTTATCCATTTACCTGAGTATTTCATATACTAAGGATATTAACTTTATCATATTGATGGCAAGTATTTTTTTTCTTGGTTTGTCCTTTATGTTTTAATGAATAATGTTTAATGCTTATAAAATACTTATGAACACACTTTTTGATTTTTTTTAGCTTAGGAAGTTCTTTCCTATTCTACCATCAGAGAGAGTCACCAAAATGTTAATAATGATTTTTTTTTCCTGGGGGGGTGATACTATGAATGAAATTTCTTTGTTTTTGTCATAATTTCCATATTTGCTTTTATTTATTTATTTAGAGAAACAGTCTCGCTTTGTTGCCCAGGCTAGAGTGAGTGCCATGGCATCAGCCTAGCTCACAGCAACCTCAATCTCCTGGGCTTAAGCGATCCTTCTGCCTCAGCCTCCCGAGTAGCTGGGACTACAGGCATGCACCACCATGCCCGGCTAATTTTTTGTATATATATTTTTAGTTAGTCAATTAATTTCTTTCTATTTTTAGTAGAGACGAGGTCTCACTCATGCTGGTTTTCAACTCCCGAACTCGAGCAATCCGTCCGCCTCAGCCTCCCAGAGTGCTAGGATTACAAGCGTGAGCCACTGCGCCCGGCCCATACTTGCTCTTAATAGCAAACAAGTAGTCTTTTACAAGCAGATTAAAAAAATAGCTACTGTTCAAAAATATCAGCATACAGGAGTTGAAGGTTACAGTGAGCTATGATCATGCACTCCAGCCTGGGCGACAGAGCAAGACCTTATCTCTAAAAAAAAATTTTTTTAAAAATGGAAAAAGGTCAGCTCCAAGCTGTGTGTGTGTTACCTGCATTCTGTTCCATGCTTTCCTTGACGCCGTCTAGGAGCTCCTGAGCATCTTCCACGTTCTCCTCCTCTTCTTCCTCTTCCCCTTCTTCTTCTTCGTCTGCTGTATCCTTAGGTGCGACGATCGCCTCCTACAGGCCACAGGGATATGCAAACTGGATGATGCCCTCCTACTCACAGATCACCCTGCAAGTGACCCAGGAAAAAGTCTGGCACCCAAACAGGGAACGTGCCCAATGCCAGCTGTCATGCAAAAGTTTGTGGGCTGGGTGTATACACAAACATGGATGACAAACTCAGGTTTCCCTTCCTATGTTTTTAGGGGGATAATATATTTCTATGCTCATGCCAGAACTGCTTAAGAAGCTACACTTCTCTAAGGTATCACTAATAACGTCGTATCTCGAAGGAAACATATTTTGTAGAAATCAAGAGTTTTAGTAATCATGTATGGAAACATGCACCTCAGTATTCACCATTCTCAATAAAATTATAAAAAGCAGTTCATAGATGAACAACTGATAATACCCTAAGAAACACACTGCAGGGATAAAAAAAAAAAAACCTGAAAATATTCCAGTCAACAGAGACGTTGACTCGAGAGCTAGCCTGCATACTTTAGGCAACAGCTGGAGGTAGACTCAATTTCACGATGCTTCCGTCTCACAGAGGAAGCCCTGCAGGAGGCTGTGTTTTCATAACTGGAGCCAATAGGAAAATCCAATTAAAATAACACACCTGTTCATTTATCATCATGTAGAACTAGTTACTGGTTTATTATATGACTAAGAAAAGCATTTTTTTTTTTTTTTTGAGACAGAGTCTCACTCTGTTGCCCAGGCTAGAGTGAGTGCAGTGGCGTCAGCCTAGCTCACAGCAACCTCAAACTCCTGGGCTCAAGCGATCCTTCTGCCTCAGCCTCCCAAGTAGCTGGGACTACAGGCATGCGCCACCATGCCTGGCTGATTTTTTTCTATATATTTTAGTTGGCCAATTAATTTCTTTCTATTTATAGTAGAGACGGGGTCTCGCTCTTGCTCAGGCTGGTCTCGAACTCCCGACCTGGAGCAATCCGCCCGCCTGGGCCTCCCAGAGTGCTAGGATAACAGGCGTGAGCCACCGCGCCCGGCTTAAGAAAAGCATTTTTAAAATATAAAACTTCCCAATAAAGTAGTTGAAAGTGTTACCAGTTTTGCTATGGCTTCGGAAATGACATCCTTGAGTTTGATGTGATGCAGCTTGTAGTGCTTGGCCAGGTCTGCAGCGATGCTGGACTTCCCCACAGCGGGAGGGCCGAGAATGCAGATCTTGATCGGCTGGAAAAGAATAGGGAACAGACAGGGAGCTCCGAATGATCTGTAACTAGACAAGAGTGTTTTTTTATTTCAGGAAAGTGTCTTTTGTAAAGTCCATGGACCCTGCAGGCTAGCTCTCTCTCCTCTGCCGAGAGGTCAGAGTCACTGTTCCTCTCCTGCCTCCACCGTGGCTGCCCCGGCATCCCGAAGCCACCTGCTGCCTAGTCGGATACTTCACGTTCTGGTTCATGGTTGTTCTTCAGTAGGTAAAACCTGGCCTGGGAGGAGGACACAATGTGCTCAGGAGCACCTCAAATCACTAACGCATAGCCAGGCGTGGCGGTGCACACCTGTAGTCCCAGATACTCGGGAGGCTGACGCGGGAGGATCGCTTGAGGCCAGGAGTTGGAGGTTGCTGTGAGCGAGGCTGACGCCACAGCACTCACTCTAGCCTGTGCAACAGAGTGAGACTCTGTCTCAAAAAAAAAGAAAGAAAGAAGAAGAAAATGCCGGGCGCGGTGGCTCACACCTGTCATCCTAGCACTCTGGGAGGCCGAGGTGGGCGGACTGCTCGAGGTCAGAAGTTCGAAACCAGCCTGAGCAAGAGCGAGACCCCGTCTCTACTATAAATAGAAAGAAATTAATTGGCCAACTAATATATATAGAAAAAATTAGCCAGGCATGGTGGCGCATGCCTGTAGTCCCAGCTACTCGGGAGGCTGAGGCAGGAGGATCGCTTGAGCCCAGGAGTTTGAGGTTGCTGTGAGCTAGGCTGACGCCACGGCACTCACTCTAGCCTGGGCAACAAAGTGAGACTGTCTCAAAAAAAAAAAAAAAAAAGAAAAAGAAAAAAATTAAAAATTACTAAAGAATAAGTGCTCAGGCATCACAGGCTACCAGTTTCACAAGGCAGTGTACAATACAGTGTATTGTGCTAGCCTTGTAAAGATAACAAAGAAACAGAAGAATTTCTGGTCCAGTGTACAAGGGGCGTAACTTACTGTCCGAACAACATTGTTTCAGGATTGAACTTTTAACACAGATTATTCTGATTTTTTAAATATATACTCATTTCTGGCCAGGCATGGTGGCTCATGCTCATAATTCTAGCACTCTGGGAGGCCAAGGCTCCCAGAGGTCAAGAGTTCCAAACTAGCCTGAGAAGAAAGCAAGACCCCGTCTCTTCTAAAAGTAGAAAAAATTAGCCGGGCATGGTGGTGGGGCTACTCAAGAGGCTGAGGTAGCAGGATAGCTTGATCACTTGAGCCCAGGAGTTTGAGGTTGCTGTGAGCTAGACTGATGCCACAGCACTCTAGCCTGGGCAACAGAATGAGATTCTGTTTCAAAAAGAAAAAAAAAATACACACACACACACACACACACACACACACTCATGTGTTTTAAAAAATACCATTTCATCTGCTGAAAAACTTGCTTGAATGCCAAAGAAGCTCTGTGGCAGTCATAACCAGTAAGCAAATGTTTATTTCTAACAGAAATCAAATATCAGTAACAAATAGTTATTTCTTTCAAAATGGTCCAAACAGCTGTGAATCTGAGCCCTAGAATTTTGCAAGGCAAATTTTAAAATTATGCCCGTGGAAAGGATTTCCACTGGCAGGGTGTCCACATGCTTAAAGATTACATCGTTTCGCCCAAGGACTGGTTTATTATTGTTGCAGCCATCTGACAGACACGGAAACCAAGGCTGCCCGAGAGATTAGCCGGCACGCAGGGGACAACTCTGACAGTCACGCTTTTTTTTTTGAGACAGAGTCTCACTTTGTTGCCCAGGGTAGAGTGAGTGCCTTGGCATCAGCCTAGCTCACAGCAATCTCAATCTCTTGGGCTCAAGCGATCCTCCTGCCTCACCCTCCCCAGTAGTTGACTACAGGCATGCGCCACCATGCCCAGCCAATGTTTTCTATATATATTAGTTGGCCAATTAATTTCTTTCTATTTATAGTAGAGATGGGGTCTCGCTCCTGCTCAGGCTGGTTTCGAACTCCTGACCTTGAGCAATCTGCCCGCCTCGGCCTCCCAGAGTGCTAGGATTACAGGCATGAGCCACCGTGCCCGACCTGACAGTCACTCTTGAGCTTACTGTCATGTTCAATTTGCACAACAATTAATATCTATGTTTAGTTTAAAATTTCTAATATTCAGTTGACCGTATTGATTTAATATACATGTAAATTGTTAGACCAGGATACATTTGTCAAATTTGAAAAACAACTTGAAATTAGAAATCTGGAGGTTTTTTTTTGTTTTTTTTTTTTTTTTTGAGACACAGTCTCACTTTGTTGCCCAGGCTAGAGTGAGTGCCGTGGCATTAGCCTAGCTCACAACAACCTCAAACTCCTGGGCTCAGCGATCCTACTGCCTCAGCCTCCCCAGGAGCTGGGACTACAGGCATGCGCTGCCATGCCCGGCTAATTTTTTGTATATATATATATTTTAGTTGGTCAATTAATTTCTTTCTATTTTTGGTAGAGACGGGGTCTCACTCAGGCTGGTTTCGAACTCCCGACCTCGAACAATCCGCCCGCCTCGGCCTCCCAGAGTGCTAGGATTACAGGCGTGAGCCACCGCGCCCGGCCAGAAATCTGGAGTTTTGAAAAAGGAAATTTTTCATTGGCATAATTACACTGAAGTTTTAATTTACTTTGCTTACTTCAGAAGTTTAAACAGGAAATGGTTATAGTTACCAATAATCCTCTGCTTTGCTTGTACTCTTTGAGGATATTGTTGATATTTTCCACAAATCCTGTTTGAGCACTCCATCGAATATTAAAATTCTCCTTCACAAAGAGCGCTTCCATTCTTAAGTTGACCAGTAAATGGTCAAGACAATCTTGCTAAAAAATAAAGGAAGATTAGAGATTTGTCTGTTTCGTTTCATTCTGACAGTTATACCAGACCAAAATCACTACAGCTATTAAAGGAAAATGATATACATTCACTAAATATGAAAGTCAACTAACCCAGCATTAAGTATTTACAGAGCACTTATTGTGATACTACAATTCGACCTTCAGAAAGAGG
>VSMD01133864.1:0-13478 GCA_008750895.1 Mirza zaza | reverse complement strand
AGTAGGGTATTAGAAGGATGCTTCAACTCTTCATGAAATAATTGAACTATAAAACCTTGACCTCAGTTTTTACTGGACCTTCTAAACCAAATGATCATCTGGCCAAGATTCTCCTTGCTCTTTCATACACCCTCTTTTCAAAGGATGCTCTTTCCAACTCACCAATGTTAAAATATCTTTCGACTCCAATTACTTCTGGATTAGATGAGAAAAACTTAAGATTTTTATGCCCCCCAAAAATCATCCAGCCAGATAACACAGGACAGACTACTAATTCCCCTCACTAGAATGCCCCTGCAGGCACTCCAAGCTGACACTAATTTTAATACAGAATGTTCTTAGAATCTGCATGTTGTCTCTGTGTATGGAGTGATGTGATCTCTTCTGCCTTTGTGTTGCTTTGCTTGCATATGTAGTGTTAATGTGTGTGCTTTAAATAATTGTTTGCATTATAAATGTGTGAATTTAGACTCCCCCCAAAAAAACAATCTTGACATGAGGGTGAAGTGTACCACTTGCCTTCTTTCTCTAGGCCTTGCTACCGGAGCAGCGAGCAGTGCATGCAGATTCCTACAGAAGGATTGGGCACCTGTGAAAACTGGGCTGCTATTGATGGCATTTCTTATCCTGGCAGACACTCAAAGGCACACACCCACACATGCACCCGTACCACACAGAGACATAAGCTGAGAAATGTTGGAATCAAGTGCTCTTTCAAATTATTTATTATTTTTATTGTTAAGCCTTTGCAGTATTATGTCTCTTATTTATGTAGAAATGACAGATCTTGTGAATCAAATTCACAAACTTCAGCTTGTTACAAATCATTTTATTTATACCATTTAAAGAACGTGGATTTAAGATTCCTGAAAGGATGTATTCTATATATTTTCTCATTCCATATGTTGTAACTATTTTTAACAAAAGGTACTCCTACTTTTATATATGGAATTTGAAGAAAATCAGGGTTATTTATACTGTTTTGTATAAGATGTATAAAAGTTTTTGACAGGAAAAGGGAAAATTTTGATGAAGCAATAAAATAAAATTTAAATATATGACTGCCTTTGTTTTTCCTCTTTTTCCACTCTTTTGCTGTATTCATATTCTTTGAATTATCCGTTAAGGTTTTGTTTTTTTTTTTTTTAGGCAACTGGAAATCAGACATTTTTCATTTGTTTAAACTTTAAAAAGCTATTCTGTCTTTTAAAATATAGCTCTTTTAAAAGCTAGATGTTCTTAAAGTCTAATTTCTAATTGAAATTTACTTTCTGTATTAGGCTTTTGCCTACTACAATTTTTATCTTCAAAGTAGTCACATGGTTTCTTTTATGATTGTTATTTAATATCCAAACCGATGTTGGCTTTCAAGTAATGTTTGGACATTCTGTGTGTTCTTTTTTAAGTAAGCCTTTAAAGACTATTTAAAGTACCATGAGCCATTAACACCTGAGCTTCTCTTAAACATTTTAAGCACCTTTTGAAATCTGAAATTCCTTATGTAGACGGTATAGGGGGAGTCAGTTGCACTCTAATCTCTCCCTAGTTCTCTCTGCTCTCCAAAACCCACTTACTACTTAATCCTCCACTGTTGTGTGAGAAAAGGAAGAATACCCTATTGTTTTATCCAGTTGTTGTTTCCGGGGAGAAGATTCTTAAATTGCAGTCTGCTCTGTTGATAAACCCATCCTCTAATCCAGATGTTTGCTTCACATTGACAAGTCAAATTAGAAAACAGATGACTAGAATAACTGGCAAGGAGAGGCTGATTAACTACAAACATTGACACCCTCACAGTAATCAGCCATTTCAAAGGAAAAACAGACATGCATATTGCAAGCTGACTGGAAACATTAGGCAACCCTGAATAAACTCAGTGTTTGTTTTTTTGAGAGGTGCACAGTATTGCAGAGATCTAAGTCACAGATGGAAGGTTGATAACCATCTTTTAATTTACTTTGGACACTCGTTTTACTAGAAGATGTGCACACAGGTATTAAATTATGGGTTTTAAGAATTTTGCTTTATCTCAGGGGGACAGTGGTAACTCAGGTAAGATTCTTTTCATTTTTTTAATCTTTGATTCTTTCTCTGATAGGGTTACTTTTGTAACATGTACAACCCATGCAGGGCTCAAAACTCCCATCTCATCATAAATTCATCCTTCCTGTTACAAAGGCAAAACATTTGCTCTCCTTGTCTCTCAGCATCTTGTGGGGAAAATAACTGTGGCATGATTTTCAAATATACTTTTTTAATTTGAAACTTCCTTTCAGGGAGATCAGGAACAACTGGTAACTGTCATGGAGGAACGAATGATCGAAGTTGAACAGAAACTGAAACTGGTGAAAAGGCTTCTTCAGGAAAAAGTGAATCAGCTCAAAGAACAAGTGAGCCTCTCTGGTCATCTCTATCCACCCATCTCACATTCCAATTTTAACTCCAGTTTTACACCCCTTTATTGCCATTAACATGTTAACTTGTGCTGTCTAATAAAGGCAAATTCTATTACAAATGTCTGAAAGAACTTAGGATTCGCACTCCTCGCATCACCCCAAAAGTATGAATTCTGTATCGTACATTTTTTTCCAAAGCTGTTTTAAGGCATATGTCTGTCCACAATTAAAAAATGTATATTTGCTAACAGTGATGCATATGGGCCTAAAGCATTTGTGATCAAGTTCGGCAGCTCAAATTGTAGATATTTTTTCTACCCAAGGCAAGAAATGTTCCTATTTAAGTAAACAAAGTGTTGGTTAAAAAAAATTAGAGGGTAATAGAACTTTAGCTTTCCTGTTCCCAGTAACTTATGACAGCTTAGAAAAGTACATTACTGCTATAGGCAGACCCCCAAAAGCATGTGCTTTGAGTTAGAGTCTGAACCCCAAATTCCAGGACCATTAAGCAGCAGTCTGATCCATTTCACCTCCTGGTGGCATATGTGGCCTCAGTGGTTAGAAATTAGTTGTGCAGCTTGGGCAACATAGCAAGACTTCATCTCAAAAAAAAGAAAAAAATCAGCCAGGCCTGGTGGCACATGTCTGTAGTCCCAGCTGCTCTGGAGGCTGAGGCAAGAGGATGGCTTAAGCCTAGGAGTTCAAGCTGCAGTGAGTTATGATTGTGCCACTGCACTCCAGCCTGAGTAACAGAACAAGATTCTGTCTCTTTAAAAAAAAGAAAGGGGGGCTGCGCACAGTGGCTCATGCCTACAATCCTAGCACTCTGGGAGGCTGAGGCAGGAGGATCGCTTGAGCTCAGGAGTTTAAGACTAGCCTGAGCAAGAGTGAGACTCCATCTCTACTAAAAGTAGAAAAATTAGCCAGGCATCATAGCGTGTGCCTATAGTCCCAGCTACTCGGGAGGCTGAGGCAGGGAATCGCTGGAGCCCAGGAGTTGGAGGTTGTAGTGAGCTACGATAATGCCACTGTACTCTACTCAGGTCAACAGAGTGAGACACTCTCTCTCTCTCAAAAAAAAAAAAAAAAAGAAAATTAGTTGTGCATCCACTAAAGAGGCATGCAGAGAGTACCACCTGCTAGGAGAATGTTACAGCTTCTCTGGAAACTGAGATTGAGACAAACTGGTGAGGTGGGATACGAAAACTGCTCAGCCTGATTCTCTAGATACATGAAACCTAAGAATAATGATCTTCAAAGGAGGTCTAAATCAGATGTAGACAGGAACTTTCCATTGCCCTGTATTTTAATATAGAGGAGAAAGTCCTGTATTCATTCATTCCTTTATTCATGCATTCAACACACAGTTACCATGTACCAGATCCTGTTGTAAGCACTAGAAATACAGCGGTGGACCACAAAGTCCCTGCCCATAGGAAATGCAAAGTCTAGTACACCTACAATGTGCCAAGCATTTGGCCAGGTTGTGGGTTCAAAAATAAATAAAATAGGGTTTGTCCTATTTTCATCTTCAGTAGAGGAGAACACAAGAGAAGAGATACTTGATCCAACCCAGTAATTTAAAGAAAGCTTCCTGGAAGCCTCTGACACCAAATCTTGAAAGTTAAGAATTGAGCAGGTGAAGAAATGTGGGAACATCATGGAGTTCTGACAACACGTGGGGTGTGGATGTGCACTGATGCTTAGGGATTACCAGTTCCTGTTGTCCTGGGAGAGGCAGAAGGGACTAGACAGGAGGGGAGGAGCAGGGAAGTAGAGGGCCTGGAGGGATGAGCCAGGGCGTCTGAACTATTCTGTAGGTGATGAAGAACCATTGAAAGGCAGAGGGAGGAAGGAAGGAGAAAAGTTGTGCTAGGACAGTTCAGTAGAGAGCAGGTTCTGAAAAGTTAGTATGTTACCCCTGCCAGTTACCTAGGATCTGGGCTTTAGGGTGTTATAATCCTTATCATTACCCTTTGAAATGCTAATAAGTTATTTGGCTACTCTTTAGTTGTTCATTATTCCCTTAAACCTTTACAGGTTTAGATGCCCTTCTTGAAACTGGGTATAAAATAAGGCATTAAATGTGTAATGTGGGAAAGGGGCTTGGGAAATATTAACAGGAGCAACAGTAAACATTTCCCAAGGCTGCTGATAAGTTCTCCCACCACCCCAACCTAGACTATAGATTCTAACCATAAAGATTAGAATATACCTGTTAGATGAGGCCCTATGCAAAAATGGAAGAGTTCAAGAAAAGTTACTGCCCAAATCTTATCTTTGTCCTAATAAATGAGCCAAATTTTAAACTAATCAGTAGGCTGTAATTATGAATGGAAAGTTCAAGCATCTGTTGTTAAGAGCAGAGTTAAGCAGTTCACACCTTATACCTCAGAAGTTATAAAAGCATTTTATATTTTTAGAGAATAAAGGAATATCTAACTTAAGTAGGAAAAAACCTTTCATTTTATAGCCCTCAAATATCAATCTGTTCTTTTTATTAGTAACTTCTACAAACATATAATACAAAGAAATATCTTGGAAAAAGTAGATTTGTTCCATGTATATCTCTGATGCCAAGTTTAATGTTAAAGCTGTGTTGTAAAATAAAAGAATGATTGCTAGACATGATTTGCTTTTATAAAACTGTCCTTATGTCAGAACTCAAAACTAAAAGAATTACAGAGATGGAGTCAAGATGTTTTTGGTTCTGTTTCTAGCTCTCCAAGAATACTAAAGCAGATGCAATGGTGAAGGATTTGTATATTGAAAATGCACAGTTATTGAAAGCTCTGGAAATGACTGAACAGCGACAGAAAACAGCAGAGAAGAAAAATTACCTCCTGGAAGAGAAGATTGCCAGCCTCAGTAACATAGTCAGGAATCTGACACCAGCGCCACTGACTTCTACACCTCCTTTGAGGTCATAGCCAAACCAAAGGATACACTCATATTTGTGCACTTTACTGAAATAGATGGAACATTTCATAGGCTCTCTCAACACTTTTTTTTTTTTAAACCTTTAATGGCTTAAAATTAAGCCTAACCTAAAACTGCTAGCAACAGAATTGGAGTCTCCATTCATCGTAATTAGTTTTTCCAAATAGACCTTTATAAGAGTTTCACATAAATATTTACATAAGTGACTGTTTAAATTATTCCCAAGATTTAACTTTATTTTTTTAAGTGTTCTAATAGCCACCAAGAAGGTAGTTTTAAGTGATTTTTTAATCACAAATCTGTATGTAAAGTCCAGATACTTTGAGATATGATTAGAATGGTTATTAATGAACTTTATTTTAAAACTGCATTTAGGTGTCTTATAAATTTAAATACTGAGAAGTCATTCTGTTTGTAATATTTTGCTTCTTTGAATTAATTGGTAGACTGGATTAACTGGTAGATTATAATTCTGATAAAGAGGCTAGCTGGGCTCAATAACCCTTGGGGTCCGAAAAGCCTGTCTGTAGAACTCTACCTTCTAATACCTGTGACAGTATTGCCACTCTTTGTATGATAGATTTCAAACTGATTTACTCAGCTGCACTCAACTAATGTCAAAGCTTTACTTTCTTTGAACAGCCTTTTCTTCCAACCCTTAGAAGTTTCATTTGAGAGCCTGGCATCTAAGAAATGGATAAAGCCACATTATTAAAAAGCATTTGAACTACAGGGAAAGCACTGAACAAACCACTTTGTAGTAAACAGCTACTCTTAGAAGAGGGATAAGAAGACCACCTGTGTTTTCGGTCTTTAAGTTTTGAAGTTCATGAATTTATCTTTCTAGTTGTCTCAAGAACTCAGGGAACAATACTTTAAACTGTCTTCCTGAACGACTGTAGGACCTCTCTAAGAATTTGAAATGTATAAACCATGTGACCTCATTTGTCTTATATATTTACAGCCATAGTATTAATAGAATTTTTATTTCTACATTTTTAGTAAATCTTCTGGAAAAAAAAAAAGCCTTGATTTTAGAGTTAAAAATCTCTTCTAACTTATGGAAGAGTTTAATATAGGTCAAAATTGTCATGCTTCTTATTCCTTCTGTACCTCAAATCTGACAGTAAGAATTTCTTGCTGTGATGAGCCCTGGTAGGCCCTCTGAGGTAAAGGAGTGCCAAAGAGGACTTTCCATTCGTTCTCACGATCAGAACTTTATAGAATGGCAAACATTTCAGATTGGGTAACTTCTTTTCCTCCAGTTAAAATCTCTGCCTCTAGTCTACTTCTGCCAGCAGTTGCTGGAGGACTTAACTACGAGCAGGGCACTACCAGCGCTCCTCACAGCCACCTACTTGTTTTCATGGGAGAGTACTTAGATCAGAAAAATTACTTCGATGTATTCCTGGAGGGCTAAGCCCATCTACCTACAAGAGGTATAACAGCAAAATCAAATACTGCTTTACAGGCAGGAACACAAGATAAAGCAAACTGCCTACGAATTCATGTTAGAAACTCAATCTCAGGCCGGGCGCGGTGGCTCACGCCTGTAATCCTAGCACTTTGGGAAGCTGAGGCGGGAGGATTGCTTGAGCTCAGGAGTTTGAGACCAGCCTGAGTAAGAGCAAGACACTGTCTCTACTACAAATAGAAATTAGCCAAACAACTAAAAATAGAAAAAATTAGCCAGGCACGGTAGTGTGTGCCTGTAGTCCAGCTACTTGGGAGGCTGAGGCAGAATGATCGCTTGAACCCAGGAGTTTGAGGTTGCTGTGAGCTAGGCTGATGCCACGGCACTCTAGCCTGGGCAGCAGAGTAAGACTCTGTCTCAAAAAAAAAGAAAGAAACTCAATCTCAACAAAATCATTTCCATCAAGAAACTTTAGAGCACTTTGAAGCCTAACCATCACACTATCAGTCTCACCTGCCAACTCAGAAATCCTCACCCAAAGAGCCCTGACAAGGCAGGACTGGGAATTTACACTGACAAAGCAGACCTTTTAATTTTTGCACAGCTCTTATCAGAAAGTCCTGATTTCCTCTAGAAAAAGAATTTTGATCATTCCCTGTAATTACACTTCAAAATATTTGAAGTCTGCTATCATGCCTTCCCGAAATCTTTCTTCTCTACTGCAAATATTCCTAGTAAACTCAACTACTTGTATAACATTAGCTTTAACAGAACATTTTTTTCCACTTAAAACTGTGGGTAGGCTAAGGTCAAAGATAAAGAAGCATCTGTAGTGAATGTACAGGATAAGCTTCAAGTTATGGTCATGGCCTTTGGAGCAGAACAGCAAGCATATTTCTCAGTTGGCTTAGTTTGTAATCACATTTGGTGTATTTTGCATTTTTATTTTTTACATTATGAAAAATGTAGCTTAATTTTTTTCCTGTAAATTTGTATTTATATGTACATAAAATGCTGTACAATATGACTTTCTGGAAAGTTTAGACTACATTTAGAATCCCTTTTTTCACAAAAAAACAAAAAACAAAAAACACTGCTCAAATGAAAGCTAATTTAATACATTGACTGCCACAAAAAAAAAGAAAGAAGGAAAAGAAAACTTTTCCTTGGGGTTTATTTACAAAAATAGAACAAAAATTTTGTTTTATTACAAAGACAGAATAAAAAATTTGAAAGCAAAATGATTCTAAAACATCAATGAAAATGATAGTATAAAAACTTAAAAAATAGTTAAGAACTTCTAGGGCAGTTAATGTGTTAACCACATCTAGGTGCTTAATTTCTTGTTTACCCTACCTATGAAGTTGGAAAAATGATCAACATGAGGAACTGTTATTTTTGAGAAAACAGTTTAGAGCGGGAATTTAACTGGCAATTTATAATATATCTTATAGCTTTTTAAAGACCTTTAAAAGATTAAATGTAAACTGTTATATGTTTAGATTTTGCTTTCAGACTTTATAATAGCACTCTTCAAAATGCAAGTTATGAATTTTATAGGCATTTAGCTGCTTGTTTATTAAGAGTACTGATTTTTAAACTTTCTTTTGATTTAAGAACATTTAATATAGTCCTAGAAGGTAGGCTCTTCATTTCAAGGAAAGGAAGTCAAGTTTGCCTTTGTGATAATACATTACACAAAGAAAAGGAAAATATGGATAGTAAAACTCGCATTGCCCTATTGCTTTTTTTTCTGCTTTTTGGAAAGAAGAGGAGGGATAGACTAGATGACAGTATTTATTTTTCTAAAATTCTTACTAAATCCAGATTTTAAAAACTGTTTTAGTGCACAACCCCTCCCAAAAGCCAATTAGATCTTTAAAAAACAATCTGTTTTAAATGTGAACCTTTCCCTGAAACTTCAGTGGATTGCTTGTATATTTAACCTTCAGCGTATTTTACATAAATGCATCATGAAGCCATAGGCTTTCAAGGTATCAGAAGAGATCTTAGAGGTCTAAGATTTCAATAATGCACTAATACCCAGAGCAGGCATTATGAGAAACTTTTTTCTTAAGAATAAGGCTTTATGGCAGACTACGGGCTTTTTTAAACATGGGAAATGAATTTATTTTGTTACTTATGTGATTTCTTTTTTGCTGAGTGAAGGAAGAATGTGTTGCTATTGTCAGTACCTTAAAGGTATTTCCAATCAAGGCAAGGCTAAGTGCTTTGTGATAGTATTAAGACAAACCTGTTTTGAGTGGATTACTTGTAATGACTCATTGGAATGATATAATTATCCAAGTAAGGCCAAAACCAAGTTAAAGCCTAAGAACCAAAGCACTTATATTTAAAATATTCATTATATCATGTTTGGACCTATTTGAACATCTCAGCACTATAAAACGGTTTTGGGTTTTATGGCATATGGATAGCTATTTAACAAATCAAAGTTAGCTTTTTGCTTCTCAGCTTTTTTGAATCATACAAGTTAAATTTTTATTGGGGGCTGGGTGTGGTGGCTCACTCCTGTAATCCCAGCTCTTTGGGAGGCCAAGGTATAAGGATCACTTGAGGCTGGAAGTTCCAGACCAGCCTGGCCAACAGAGCAAAACCCCGTCTCTACAAAAATTACAAAAAAAACTTAGCCAGGCTTGGTGTCAAGTGCCTGTAGTCCTAGCTGCTCCAGAGGCTGAGGCAGGAGGACCGCTTGAACCTAGGAGTTGGAGGTTACAGTGAGCTATGACAGAGCAAGACCCTGTCTCTAACAAAAATTAAAAATTATTATTGGGGAGATATAGTACCATGGCATGATTTAAGGGAATATTGGTTCTATGAAGGAAAATCTTGAGTTTATCTAAAGCCATCGCTAGGTTTCTGTTTGGATAAAGAATAATGTGTATGTGTTTATATTGGTTTTATGTATTTCATCTTAGCCATCCTATTCTAGAAAGATTTTAATGTAAGCTTCAAATGTAAATAAATAATTTTGCAAACATGCCTTCTGTTTTCTGTATACCCTGAACTTTTTAAAATAAAGTTTCAGTGTGTTTACTATTGGTCTTTAGAATGAAAGCATCAAAATACTGCACTAAACATTTTCTACAAACGCAGAATCTCAGTCGCTACTTCAGACCTACTAAATCAGAATTTTTATTTTAAAACTGGCCTGGCGCAGTGCCTCACGCCTGTAATCCTAGCACTGTGGGAGGCCGAGGCAGGAGGATTACTTGAGCTCAGAAGTTTGAAACCAGCCTGAGCAAGAGTGAGACCCTGTCTCTACTACAAATAGAAAGAAATTAGCCAAACAACTAAAAACAGAAAGAATTAGCCGGGCCTGGTGGCATGTGCCTGTAGTCCTAGCTACTTGGGAGGCTGAGGCAGGAGGATCACTTGAGCCCAGGAGTTTGAGGTTGCTGTGAGCTAGGCTGATGCCACGCCACTCTAGCCGGGGCAACACAGTGAGACTCTGTCTCAAAACAAAAAACAACCTTAAAACTGCTTCCCAACCCCCATGCCACAGTCTGGCACCAGCAGTGCCCACCAGGAACTGGGCCACGCAGTAGGAGGTGAGCAGCAGGCACCACCTGCACCCATAGCCACTCCCCATCGCTTGCATCACCACCTGAGCCCCACACCAAACCGCTCCCCCCACGCCCCCACCGTCAGATCGGCAACAGCATTAGACCCTCGGGAGTGTGAATAGCATGAAGGATCCAGGTTATGCACTCCCCTGTGAGAATTCAACACCTGGCTCGGCCTGGCGTCAAAAAGGTTGGGGACTGCTGTTTAAGAAGATCCAAGTGATTATGTGTGATGTAGAACACTGGGACCCCATTCCTGTGAAAGAATTTATGGCTTTCACACCAGCAATTTGGGGACTCTGTACACTGGGGCAGTGCATGATTTACCTATAGAGTTCTGATAACCTCAGGCAAGACACTACTTGGGATTTGGGGCTGTATGTCACTTTGCCATCTTTATGGGTGGCTCAGACTTTAGTTGAGCAGCTCATGAATGATGATATATACAATTAGAGACACAAAAAGTTAACCTAAAATCATGTTAACATGTTGAATACTGAAATGTAGAATTGGAAATGTTGGCCAAACCAGACCCATCTCATAAGCCCTGTTTGATTTATATTCAAAGCTTCTATACCAACATCACACTGCCTTTCCAAGATGGGAACTATGTCCTCATTTTACAGATGAGAAAATTGAAGCTTAGCAAAGTTGTGACTTACTCAAGTCCACACTGCCAGTGCAGTAGAGGACTCAGGACTCGAGGACCAGGTTTGCCTGTGTCAATATGTTGCAATACTTGTATCAGAACTCACTTCTGTTAGAACATTAATTCGTGTTGATTGAATAGCTACACTGTACACTCTAAATACGGATATAACATTCTGTCATCTAGGGTAGAGTGGTAAGATTTATGCACAAAAAATTAGGAAAAAAACCCTTCATACAGAAGGCAATCAAGTTTTGTCAATGGACTCAGTGCTATGAGCGCTGAGATAAGAAAAATTAGTGTCAAATGAGTACAGTCCTTAACCTAGCATTAAATGTAATTCTGTTCTTCATTAAGAGTAGTGTAACCTGTTTGTTTTGTAGTCTTTTATTCATTCTGCATATAAAAACTAGTATTTTCTAATATAATATATACCTGATGTCCATTTTCCAATAGTGGTTACATTTTGGCTGTAAGAATTCTAAAGTATAATCTGATGATTGAAAAGTTAAATTTTATACAGATAAAACGTGTCACGAGTCACAGAAGTGCTTTTTATTCCTTGTTTAGTTGCCTTGTTTACAAATGAGGAGAAATGGCTAGTTTTGACAAATGGACATCTTTAAAAATTAGAAAAAAAAACTCTACAGAGAACTATAGAAGTGAATCTGTGAAATTCTGTAAATTAAAGAGTAGGTGACAAGGTAAAATAAATATGTTAAAATTAAATTTAATTCTGAGAAGTGGGATATGCTTCACTAGTTCAGGCTAACTCTTAAGTAGCTAACTCTTAACAATCCTCACAGCCCAGATGAGCATTTGCCAATCATTTTTCTTTCCTGTCACATGTGTCTTCAAGATCAAGCAATAAATAAGCACCCAGACCAGGCACAAGGGGTTATCTAGTATTAAAATGCTAGGAACAATAAAAGGAACTATTCAAAGGTGTCAATGTCATAAAAAGTTTTTACAAGTCTGTGGAAATGTTGTAAATTAAGGAGACTAAGAAGATGTGAAAAGTAAATGCAGTATGTAATCCTAGACTGGATTCTATATAGAAGAAAATATACTATAAAGGACATTATTGGAATCATTGAAAAAACTGGAATATGGATGATAGATTGATTAGAGAACAGTAGCGTATCAATGTTAAATTTACTGAAGTTGGTAACTACTGTGTTTATGGAAAAGTACATTCCAAGGAAACATACCCTGATTTAGAAGTAAAAGACCATGCCGTATGCAACTTATTCTCAAATGATTCAGAAACAACAAAATTACCGAGAGAGAGAGAGAGAGAGAGAGAGAAGAGAACAAATATAAAGCAATGAAACAAAGTTTAAAAAAGTAGGTTAATCTAAGAAAAGGGTATGCAAGTATTAACTGTATTATTCTTGCAACCTTTCTGTAAGTTTGAAATTATTTTCAAATAAAATATTTAAAACGTCATAGATAAAAATTTACTGTGTGATGCTGAGCACTTTGACCTTCCTGATTCTCATAGCCACTCTGAAGAGGAGGTGGTATTCCCATGGTCGGGAAGACTGACTAGAAACCTTATGGGCAGTCTATCCACATGCCTGTGGTTTATTATGAAAAATTCAACACAGTTAGACTTTCACATTTCTCTGGGGATATGGAAATTCTGAAACATGGAGAGATTGACAGGAGTTAACAGGAGAGGTAAAAGCCAAAAGGAAGAATCGAGTCCATGTGGTGAGGGGGCTATGGAGGAAGTGAGTCACACATGCAAAGATGACAGACAAAGCAACGCAAAGGTCCACTGAGGGCTCAGGATATTTCTAGTACATGTGATAACATACAGGTATTATATTTCCTGAGATTAAAAAAACAGACTTTATTCATGTCTACAATTTTTTGTTAACTCTCCTGCTATCTTATGAAGAATTTGACTGAAAGAAACAGAAATCTGCTCTGGCTAGTTTTATGTAAAAGGGAATTTACTGTAAGATATACTTATTCCATGGAACCAGAGGACAGGAAATACAGATAGACTTCATGAGAAATTAAAACAAGGACTTTTGGTGCTTTCTCCACCATCTCTCTATCCCTCCACGAGCGCCTATTTCTGCTTGTGTCTCTCTGCACTTGTTTCTCAGGTAGATTTTATTTGCTTTTTCCTGCTTTCGATCACTTTCCTGTTCAAGTGTTGTATTCAAGTACAATTATTCATAAGCCCCAACTCCAAATTCTTAAAGAATCTGCATGGGCAGGGTCTTTCCATAACCCAGTCAGCTTGACCAGCGAGGGCCAGGGTCTCAGGGTACAGGCTGGTGCCTATTCAAAAATAAGCACCATTTTAAATGCCATCTACCAACAATGTCACTTGTTGTAGTACAATTTCTTATGTTATTCCTTCTGTCCTTGCTCTCCCCTTTGTCTTGATTACTGTTCTCCAGATCTCATATACAAAGCTTCATCGGGGTGAACAAGTCACAATGAGTATTAAAAAATGCCACTCACCATAGCCT